>CAJNDV010015747.1:25001-46540 GCA_905221635.1 Symbiodinium sp. CCMP2456 | reverse complement strand
TCCCAAATGAAGGTTTCCAGAAAAAAGCGCCCCCCCCAAGAATTAGTAAAATGTGCTTAAAACCAGAGTTTTAGGCATGTAAAGTAAGGAAAAATATGGCGTCAATTATGACCTACGCTCCTAGTAGTAGTGGTACTTGTAGTTGTTGTTGCTGCTGCTGTCACTGTTGCTGTTGCTGTTGCTGCCGCTGGCTGCCGCTGGCCGCCGCCGCCGCCGCTGCTGCCGCTGGTGTTGTAGTTGTTGCAGTAGCAGCAATGATAGCAGCGGTAGTAATCGTCATCGTGGTGGTGGCGGCGGTGGTGGCGACAGTAGCAGTACCAACGAGAATGTCATCACCAACTGGGCTAGCTTTGTTGCGAGTACCGTCCCCTGCCTCGCCCTAGTCATCGCAAACTACCGTGAGCATCATCACACATCGTCATCATCAACAACACCAGTACCATCACTGTCATCCTACTACTACAGGGACACTCCGACTGTTTCGCAGAATCTAGAAAATACATCCAGAGCCCTTCGCACCTTCCAAGTCGAAAGACTGCCCCACACCCTCAACCTTCGACAGAAGTCCTATCACGAAACATGGCAGGCTCCAGCTCTTGGATCCACAAGGAAGGACGGGATGCTAAGGGTTACCGAGTCAGCCGCTAACACGGACGCGCAGCCCCGATTGTGTCCATGCTCGGGATGGGACAGACTACAAGTGCGATGACGCAACAATCCTACTAGCGCCGCAGTCACACAACTACAGTTCAAGATGTGAAGGTCGAGGCTACTTTCATCCTGGCTGCTGTGACAGATCCGGCAGCTCCGCCAGCTGGTTGTAGCTGACCTGATCGCGAAGTTCCCTTGTAACGCCTCTAAACCTACTCCCTCAACCCCATAAACCCTAAACCCTAATTAACCAAGGCCCAACAAGCAATCTGTCTGACTCTGCTCAGAGTTCGGTGCATGCCGACCGGCGCAAGCCTGAATCTTAAACACTAAAATCACCAAAACCAAGGCCCACTTCCTTCTAGGGGCGCTCGCAACACAAGCAAGTCAGCGAAGAGAAGGCACCACCCACAACTCGCAACTTCAGCCTTCTCGGAACCCAAAGCTGCAGGGTTGATCCTTTTTTTTGCTACGGGGCTCGAGTCTAGACATGTCTGGACCCTAAATCCCACACACCTACTAATGAGGTGCGTGGAAGTTAGGTAAGTTAGGCCAATTGCAAATCAAGTATAAAGGACTTATATAGGGGTTACAAGCTAGTTATAAGCTAGTTATAAATGGTATAAGTGACTTACAAATGGCTATCTGGAACAACAACTAATTTAGTAATTTTAAATATGTTCCAAGTAGTTATAAACGGCTGTAGGACATAAATTTGTTTGTAAGTTAACCATAACTTTACACATTTTTTTGCATATACAGATACATCTGAATATCCTGTTAGATAGCTTTCATTTATTTTCATTTATCGAAAGTTAGCTTTATTGCAAGTTATGAGCATGTGTTTTGGCCGTAGGTGGGTGCTGAACTGGTGAAGATTTCGGTATAGAGCTTCATCAATCGGGTAGCGCTTTTAGTTTTGTAGAGGGATGCCTTCTATAGAGGTCGTGACGTGAGCGGCTTGGCCGCCTTTGGCGTTGTGTGACGTGAGCGGCTTGGCCGCCTTTGTTTTCGTGAGACATGAGCGGCGTGGCCGCCTTTGGCGTTGTGAGACATGAGCGGCGTGGCCGCTTTTGGCGTTGTGCTACATGAGCGGCTTGGCCGCTTTTGGCGACACGTGCGGCTAGGCCGCTTTTGGCATCGTGAGACTTGAGACATGAGCGGCTGGGCCGCCTATATATCCAGCACTTGCATAGCGATACGCTGCATCTTGCTCCCCTGTATATTTTTTTGCATGACGAAGCCCTGCAGCGAGCCCCAATGCTGGCACGGAAACCTGGTGATCCGTTTGCGCGAAGGTAGTAAAGCTCAGGCGCCAGAGAGACGAGCTATTTTCAGGATGATTTGGCCATGGCCTGCATTCCGTCTCCAGCTGTGACTTGTCATTCCGTCTGCAGCTGTGAGTTGTAGTGATAGACCAAACTGCTCCTTTGCTTGCAACCAAATTAGTACTTGCCGGCCTCCTGGGCTGACAGCAGAGAAACTCCCAGGGAGCAGTCTGTACACTCGCTGAGTTGCGCGGAGACTGCGCTGAGACGGTACTGTATCTCAGCGGACCTGAAAATGTAGAGAGCTCCACGGTTTGTGTGCGCTGAGATTCCCGGCAGGGAGGTCGTAGCTGCAGTCGCTGAGTTCCGCTGAGGACTGGACATGAGGTAGGTTTGCTGCAGAACTCTGCATACTCCCGGCCGTAAACAGGACGAACTGCGAGCTGCTGGCAGAGATCCGGTTGTGTTTTCTGCTGAAATCCTCGGACTTGGGAATCTATGCTTGGACCGCGTCTGAACACATGCAAGCCGTGTCACTGACGGATGGTTCTTGGGTGAGACCTCACGGTTGGATGGCAGAGGCCGGCATGGTGCATACCTTGTGGTGAGCAGAAGAGCAAGATTGTGTCCTCGACAGCTCTGCCTGCAGGTGTGTTGCCCTGCACACGAGAGCCAATAACGGCGCATAGTGTAGAAATCATGCCTAACCGTCAAATGTCTTCTGCACTTGTGCCTGCTAAAACTGTGTTTGTAATCGCTATGTGCCAGGTATCTCAGATAGTGCAGAACTTTGCGCGGCCAGGCTGCCTGTATGCAGTATGTTGTCTGTGCGTATAGCGGCCAGGCCGCCTGCGCACTAAAATGTCGTGTGTGTGTGTGTGTACTTTTCTGTATGCCTTTGAAGAGTTGGTATAATGTTCAGCGGCAAATTTTCTAGCAAACATGGCATCTGATTGCGCGGGAATATAGCATGCCACCGCATTCGCGCACAATAAGCTGTTTTCTTCTGGCTGATTGGGACGTGGTTGAAACGGGACTATGAAATATCGAAATATTTATGTTCTCAGCGCGGAAATCGTTTATTGGAAGTTAGGTTTCACATACAATACTTACTAAACATTTAGTAACTGCTTATAACTTAGTTGCTAAAGTCCTGTAACTCTGACGATAAGTCACTTATAAGCTGTCTAACTGAATGTAAACTATGGCTAACTTGCCTAAATTCCACGCACCTCATTAGTAAGCCCTTAAACAAGCAAAAGCTCAAGGTGCGTCGAGCTCAACCAGCTCAATGTTGCGATCCAGCGACGGGAGCACCTGTGGATGCAAAGTGTGCAGTGGAGGGCTCTGGAGTTTTTGAGGTCCAAAGGGTCGATAAGGGCAGTTTTCTACATCAGACTCCGGCTTTAGATCCCCAAAAAATAGCCGCACCCTTATAAACGGACCCTAAGAGAGACCCTATTTTAGAGAACTACCCATAAGGCTACAGGGTGTTCCCCACCAAAAAAAAACAAACAGATTTAGTATTCGGAAGCAAGGCCTCCAGGTCATTGAAGGAGACATCGAGGCGCTGCAGGGATCGCATGTGACCTCGTGGGCTGTTTAAGTGGGAAGACTCGTGGAGCGGTGGAAGCATCAACTTATCAAGGGATGCTGCTGACGAAGAAGAGCAAAAGGGGGAGGGGTCGCAGGAGGAACAGGAGGACGACGACGAGGAGGAGGAGGAGGACGAGGAGGAGGGAGGAGGGAATGGAACGGCAGGTGATGACGATGATGACTTTGCTGATGACTGCAATGGTCATGAAAGTGGGTTTGATGAGGACATTATGCCCATGGTAGTCGCGTGAATCATGAGAATGGGACGGTGAGGATCACGACGATGGTGTGATAGCTCTCGGCTCCATCTACCAGTCTTACACCCACGCGCTATGTCAATCCCCATTAAGGCTGAAGTACCTGCATTGACAGTGATTCACAGCAGGCTTTATACTCACAGGAGGGACTTCAGTTGCAGCTTCTAAGCGTGGATGATATTGGTAGGAATTTGGGCGCTCAAAAGACTTAAAACACCGACTACAACCTGCCAGCGGGGTCCCCTGATCCTCAAGCAGCGAACGTAGGCCCATCTCATCCCGAGCCTCCCCCCTGAAATGCTTCGAGCCACTGAGATCAGGCAAGCGAAGGAGTTTGTTCCTCGGTTGAGGGTTTAGGGTAGAAGCATTTTGGCTCCGCACGGCTGTCTGCTACTTTTCGTGAAGTTTCGGACCCGGATTTAGTGGTCCTGGGTGCAAACTCAGGATGGGAATCTGGGCTCGGGGCCGGGTTCAGGCCCGAAGTGTTCAGAAGTTTCCGGGTTTAGGTTTAGAGACAAGGGGGTCTTTTGGTATAACCTTTTCCTGCCAAGTTCAACCAATTGCATGTCATTCTGGGAAAACGTGCCGCAGAAATTCGCCGGAATCCCAACCATGATGCAGCTACTGTGCGCTACTGTGCCGGTGTAGGTGTCAGGTTAAGGGTTCAGGGTATAGAGTTTAGGATCTACTTTAGGGTCGAATGTTCTCAGCTTCTGATTTTTGGCACCCCAATCGCCGTTGATGACAGGTGCTGCTGCACACGAAGGCAGTCCCTCGCATGATAGCAGGGCCCCAGATGCCCAAAGGGATCTAAAAAGACTGAGTGGCCCATAAGAGCCATGATAATCCTGCTGTAAGCATCTGCTGAGCCAGCTTCTAATCAATCCTTGCAGATCTCATCTCTAGATCCCTTTAGGGATTGCGGGCACGAGCAAATTATCGGACGAGGCTCGCTGATTGCGAGTCGGGTCCAAGCCAACTGTCCCAGGAGAAAGGAAGGTTGAGCTTTCCGTGCTGTTAGGTTGTTTGGCTGGTCATTCCTAAACTCCTTCTTGCCATCATGGCCCAGTGAGTAGAGGAGTTGAAGAAACTCCATTATACCATCTTGGGACATTTGGCTCCCACGGCCTTTGGCCAGCAAGCTCTGAACTCTAAGTCAGAACATGGAACGTAACGACTTCGCATCGACCCTCACGGGGCCGTGCAAACTCCTTTCCACTTTCAAGATAACTTTCGAGAGTAGGTCCTGCCAGGTAGTAGAAATCTTAAACGGAACGAGAAATCGTGTTGCCGCTCTCCTGGCTACAGGATCTGTAGCTCTAAGCCGCCCTTCTTCCATCAGTGGCTCAGCCCCCAAGCGCAAGGACCTTCTGAGCCTGCAGCCTCTGCATCACGGGCCCAAACTCCTCGTGGATCACTTGCACAAGGCGGGACTCTGGGTTGGCTCCCCCATTGCAGTTCGGGTGTAGGGCTTAGGGTCTTCAAGATTGAGGGTTGAGGCTCTGGCCGCAGCCATGGACATCTCTCTTAGTGCACACAAATCCACTGGTAATCCTGGTAGGCCCTCTGTATCCCCCCGTACAACTCCTCGAAGCCACCTGTGGGACCACGTCATTGGCACTGCCATTACTATTCAAATGGTAACTATGCTGAATGTTACCACAAAAGGCTATAACTTTATGAATAACTGTTAGTCTACGCTTTGTTTATCTTTCTGACTCTTACTATGACTACTCTGTTTACTGTGCTTGCTCTTTTGACCCTTAGCTACTATAATTAACGGTATCACTCTTATGCTCTTACGACTGTGCTTTCCCATCAATCCCGAGTTTCTCGCTCGTATTACTCTGAACGTTCTTATTGCTCTTGTGAGTCTTATTCATAGTCTTGCACATTATTCTCGGTACCATGAGATGGCTGAGTCCTGCTTGCGCTTCTCAGCCAGCGATCTGCCTTCCTCACCCGCCGCAGAATCTGCCGAGCTACGCTTCGGTGAGGCACGGCGGCCATCTGAGGATAAGGGACTAGGGCTTGGGGCAAAAAGGGTTCAGGGGTTTTGGGTAAGATTGGGTAGGGACCTCAGGAAGATGCACAAGGTTTGTCAGGAAACTGTAACTATGTGTCACTGTGAGAGAGCTTGCCCCCCCCCCCCCCCCAAAAAAAAAAAGATAAGTTACCTACTGGTTTGTTTGCGCGGGGCCTTTGGAGTCCACATTCGAACTGCCCATCTGGGCTCAGGGATCGAGATGCCCGGATGTGCCAGAGTCATACAAGCAAAACACTCGGATGAGCGTAGATCTGTCTATGTGGAGATCGTCGCAAGCTTCGACAAGAACCACGGACATGAACAATTATCGCCGGGACCATCCCTAGGTGCTAGGACATCCAGACGCTTCATAACTGTCGAAGTATGTCGAAGTTATGCAGCTCCCCCCCCCCAGAAGGTTTGAACGGCTGTTTCTTGCAAACCGCGAAGAGCCTTCCAAACATACCAGCAAGTTTAAAGCTCATGAGTTGCTGAACTTGGCCGAGACCGCTTCTCATCTAGTCGGTCTAGTCCAGTGCACGGTTTCATGCTGTGACACCGGCTAGTTTCAAGAAACCCGGCCTGAGCAAGTCCATCCAAAGTCGGCTTCCCAATCGCGAGCTTGGCGGCGTCGGGCCTCTGCCGCGTCTCTCTCCTGGTCTGTGAGGTAGTGCAAGTCGGACATCATCTCCTTACAAAAGCCTGCGAAGAAATCGTCCTCGCCATGGCGACTTAAGAGGCAAGATCGGAGAGCCGCATCTGCAACCTTTGCAATGGCGACTGCCGCTGCAACTGCTGTCAGACAAGGCCCCAGAAAGCATGCACCATTGACAGAGACTTTGCCCGCGACGCTTATACCGGAATGTAGTCCAAGAGGCAGCGAAACTGCCTCGCATAGCTGATCGAACCACAGCCGCGACTTTCTCCAGGAGGGGTAAAAGAAGTCGTCACTTGAAGCCTTCTGGACAGTCACCTCCGTTTTGCAGTCCCTGTCCGCCCCCACGTCTAAGGCCTCATGCACATCGCGGAAAGCATCCATGTTCCAATGCAAATTCGCAAGATTCGACTGCAAGATCTTGAAGGCGTTGGCCCTTTCACCCTCGTAGCTAGATTTGTCGAACCGGTCCAAGATCTTGGAAAGGCGTGAGGCATTCTTTAGCTGCGCCTGTGTGATGCCAGGAAATGGCGACTCAATACCACCCAGAGAGGCTATGAAAGCTTGAACAAATCGCCTGACCTTCTCCTTGTCGACAACGTCGCGGCAACGCACGGACAGGTGGAAATGATGATCATAACGATATCCCGGATCACCACGGAACACAGCGCCACTGAAAGCAACCACATCGGAGCAAGCAATGGGCACATGCTTGGCTACGTCGTCCATGACCCAAACTTGACAGCCTGCTCGTACAGCAGTTGCTGTAGAGGAAATGGCTTGCAATATGCAATGCCTTACCAGGTACGGTCACCTTCTGCAGGCACCGAATGCTAGGATCTCCAGTAGCAAGCATGACCTATGATAAGGTATCATGAGGCCACGCAGGCAACTGTAAGAAGTGCAGACATGTGAAAGCAGGCAGGCAGATGGGCAAGGTAGGGACGGTAGGTAAGGCGCAGAGTCGGGACCCGAAGCCCCTAAAACCCTAAACCCTAAATCCTAAACCCTACCCCTGTCGCCGAGTGACTTGGGCACAAGGAGCTCCAAAATCTTGGAGTGGAGTGGACCAAACTCCTCGATGAGATGAAAAACGCTTAACCAGGGGGTTCCGGTTTTCACCCCTGACTCCTATAAACCTCATAACCATAAAGCTTGCCATAAGGGCAAGGCCGCAAGGCTGGATGTTGAACACAACCATCAGAAATGAGCAATTTCGCAACCACGACCTGCGCAAACAAGTCGAATGAAATCAGCCAGAGTGGCCTCAACTCTGAAACCGAAGCCCCAACACCCTAACTGTCTCAAGATCAATGGGAGCGCTCGCGGTTTGGGGTGGAAATTTGCCGCACAAGAGTTAGCAAACCAAAGAAGAAGCAACATGGGGTAGCATCATGAAAAGCCCAAACCCGAAGCCAAGGGCATCTGCTACCAGCTTCGTGACTCGATTGGATCTCAGAAACGCCCTAAACCCCTCAACCCTGAACCCCCGACACCAGCTAAGCCCCTGAACCGTAACTTATTCGAAGTGCTGGCTCGGCCTTCAACTCAAGTCTCCCTTCTTGGAGGCTGGGTGGGTTACGGCAGCTCCATGGGCGTTGCCAGGCATGGAGTTTTGAGGGTCATGCCCAGGTAATGTAGGGGGGGTTTCGGGGGTATATAAACGAAATCATAATAACAAGGAGCCCCTACAATAGTATAGGTAATTATTAAGGCCCCTATATTGAACCCATCCAGCCCTGATGGGAAACATCTTCAACTGGGGTCTAAGCACTAGCTGCCTTTAAACACTAAGCCTTCGTTTTGGGCCCACAATCCGATACCCTGAACATTCCGACATCGCCATTGCACCCTGAACCCTTCATGACCCTACGTCTTCAGGTGGCCACTAAAGAGGACTTTTCAGTAACATATCTGCCAAAACCCGGCTCTATGACTAAGACTCCTTTGACACCCTCAAAATATGATATCCCTCACAACTCCCCTGGTCGAATCAGTTAAGACAAAAACCAAAGGCACACAAACCCTAAACTTCCTAAACCGTAACTTAAACCCTAAGACCCCGAACCTTCAATCCTCAAACCTAAACCTTACACTCTACACCCTGTAGGGTGTCCTAAACCCTAAACCCTAAACCCTTTGCCGGCAAAGCTCCGTGAGGGCGTTGAAACCCAAGGACATGATTTCCAGCCTGGGAGCCCTACGGCTCCATGTACACTATGGATTCCTTTAAGGGTTCCTTTCAAGGTTCTATAAGGGTTGAGGGCTTATGGGTTCCTTTAAAAGGTTCGATATGGGCTTAGGTAGGGTTTCTGGGTTTCTTTAAGAGTTCCTTTAAAGGTTCTGTAAGTGTTTAGGGTTCCGGGGTTGTTTTACGGGTTCTTTTAAAGGTTCTATAAGGGTTTAGGGTTTCTGGGTTCCTTTAAGGGTTCCTTCAAAGGTTTTAGGGTTTTGGGTTTATCTGCTACTGTATAAACCTTTCAAATGTTCTATAGGGGCACCCTAGGGGTTTAGGGTATAAGGCCCCATCTACTCATAGTATATTAAAGGGGTTTCTTTCTAGGTACTATACAGTATACAAGTACATGGATAGGGGAAGTTGAACTCTTTTGTTTAGGGTTCTATCAGGTTTTATGGGGCCTTGAGGTTCCATTCAGGGTTGTATGATGAGGGTTTCTATTCTCACTCTCGCACAAGACAGGCAAGGCTCCACCTAATGATGAGAGTTTAGGGGTTTTGCTGAATACTGGGGTTTAATGGATGGATTAGGGTTTCTTGTTGCGACTTACTCCGGCTCCAATGCCAGGGTTCCGCCTGGACTTAGAGTTTAAGGTTTTAATGAGGGGCTTTATTCTGTCTTTCATAAGCGTTTCAAAGAAGCGAGCTGTAGTTTTATTCTCTGAGGTCACTAACTAGATTGGGGGATTTGCTCGGAGGGTGGTGGGCCTGGGTCGTGGGACTGCGGCTGTGGGGGTGATCATGCTTGAAGATCCACGTGGAACTGGCAAGGATCAATCGCATTCCCGCGGAAAGCTTCCGGACAATTGCGGAGGGAAACGCGCGATAGAGAACGTGAAGACCTACAAAAGCACAGTGAAGGAAGAACTGTGCGACCAAGCAGTCAGGCTCGTACTGTACTGTGCAGAGACATAGCAGCGAAGATGGACATGCTGTGGGGTCCTGGTCACCGAATGATCGCACATTGTTTTGGACACAGAGTGGACTGGAACTTGCTGAGTCGGAATATAGGGACCTTGATAATTGGAATGGTTTTGGGGTATATTCTACTATACTAATTATAAGGAACCCTAAAATAGTAGAGGTAATTATTAGGGCCCCTACATCAGTCTGGATGGCTCACCAGGCTCACCTGCCCACACAAGACTTCAACTGGTTTGCGACTCAGCAAGCAGAACTCACACTTGAATTGATGTCAAGAACTCGTGTTTGGTTTACGGCTTTATAGGGTTGTGTGTATAGGGCCGTTTTGGGGTGTTAGGGTTTAGGCGGTTTAGGATATTGGTTTGGGGCCTATCTACCAAGCTCATAGCACTTGCAGAACAGGGGTGACTACGATTACAACGACTACTACGAGCAGGACGACTCCTTATTGTAGAAGCCGCATCCAAGTGTACCAATAACTCGCCTGATTCTCTACCTGCCTATCTGCCTGCTTTGGCCCTACACTTCCTATCGCTCGTCCTCGTCTCTTGTTTTTGTTCGTTCTTTCTTTCTTGCTTTCTCTCGCTCGCTCTCTTATCGCCCCTTCGCTCCTTCTTTACCACGTGCCTCGCCTGCACCATCGTCAGGAACAGCTGGCACCGAAAATGCTGAGATATCTCTCAGCCAGTACACTCCGAAAGGGCAAGCAAACATCTTTGCTCGCAGCGCTGTCAGAAGGTCAGACCCCGTCGTGGGGCCCTGCTGAGCTGGACTGGGCACTCAACTATAACCCTAAACCCTAAAACCCTAAACTTCTAAACCCTACCTATCTATTTCACGTCATAAAAGCGAGAAGGTATGCCAAGGAGCGACGTCATCGCTTCCAAGCTTGGTAGGGAGGTGAGATTGTTGTGCTCTAGGTTGCACACCACGAGCGCCTTGAAAAGCAGTGAAGAGCTGACCCTAACCCCCCAGGTACCTACTATATAGCGTACTAAAGCCCCTAGGGCCCTATGTAGTAGGTACCTGGGGGGTTAGGGTGAGCTATACCTGAAGTAGACCACTTGCAATAGCCGTGACCACAAATGGCCAACCTCATAGCCACGAGTTGAGCTGTGACAACAGGATGATTAGTCACAATAGAGGTCTACTACGCAGACAACATAGATAGCTAACGGAATAACAAGGACGAACGCCTTCTTCAAAAAGGCCCCGGACTGACGCCAGGTAAACGCTAAACCCTACAGCCTCTGCCAAACCCTACATCGCGCTTGAACCAGAAGCCTCTGATCCTGTAAGCCCTGATCTGCATGAGGACCTTATTGGGTTCAGGTTGAACAGATGACTGAAAAGAATCGCTGACGGAGGTTAGAGGAGTCCTGATGTTGAAGCTGCCAAGATCTAGAGTTCTGCCGTCAGCGCTTCGAGGTTTGGGGGTTTGGGTTGAGGGTTTGGGGTTTGGATGGTTCAGGATTTGGGTTTGGGTCTTGGGGGAAATGGATTTGCGGCTTAAACCCTTTATCTCTAAAACCAGAGCTGAAAGTCACTAAATCCCAAAAAGCATCAATACGAAATTGCGGGCCGGCAAACCCGAATCACTGATTCAGCGTAAGGAGCATGCATTTTGTGGAGACCATCCACACTCTGCAGCTGGTTGTTGGATGCCTCAAAGACATCTGACCGTGCGGAAAGAGGGAATGCATATTATAGACAAGGACAGTAACGAACAATAAAGATTAGGATTTGGTAAGAAGGACAGGGTCTAGGATTTGGGGTAAGGCTCAGAGTTTGATTCAGGGGCTCTGGTTTACCGTTCAATGACAATGAGAAACCCTAAGCCTTGACTCCTAATGCCCTATCCCTAGCCCAACACCACGGGCCATCGGAAGCTAAGACCTTTGAGCTCTAACACCTTACAGCTTAAAACCCGTTAAACCAACCATCAACAGCCCTGAACACACCAAAAAGCAACATACCTGACAACCCGTATCCTTTTTCCGCAGGCTTGTTGGAGCTCGCCCGGATCCCCAAACCCTATAAACCCTAAACTTGGCCCTAAACCCTAAACCCTAAACTTGGCCCTAAACCCTAAACCCTAAACTTGGCCCTAAACCCTAAAACCCCAAACACCCCAAACCGCCTTGAGTTTCACCAGCTTCGGCACCAAACCCAGGCTCGCCAGCTTGGTCAATCTGTTGTTGCCTCGAGGCATCTGAGATAGAGCTATCCATGGCTTGTTTGGCGATTAGGATTCAGGTTTAGTTTAGGGTTTAGGGATTTTCCCAGAGCCCAATACCCCTTAATGAAGGAATATAGCCTAAATCATAAGATTAAGCCCCTTATAAGTTCATGCATTTTCCTAAATTAAGGGCTATTGGGCTCTCTGGGTAGGCTTAGGGAGGCTATAGGGTTTTTGGGGTATTGCAATACTGAGGTCATGCCATGTCAGTACCATGAACTAGTGACGACAGGCCACATGAGATGCAAGGAGAACAGGAAGGGCAATGCTCGTGGAAGTGGTAGGACAACCAGCGGTAAGCGTGCAAGCCCCAATGTCGCCTATACTGGCGAGGCAGACATGGAAGCTAAACAGACAAAACTCGTCGCATCTGTGCGCCCCATGACGACAACCACAGTGATAAGAACAATCATGCTCAAATGCGGTGCTGTAGTATGTTCACATCCCGAATGGGTCCTGGTGGCACAAGACATTTGCACAATAACAGCTCCCAAGTCTCAAAGCACTTAAACCTGTTGCCTAGCAGACATCCCGAACGCAAAACCCTATCTAACAGCTAACAGAAATCCCTGTCCAACAGGAAACCATGTCTTACCCATAAACTTGGCTGTATGGAAGAAGTTGGGAATTGCAAGACATCGCCGCACTGAACAAACACAAAACCCTGTCGACGATAGTAACTAAGCATAGACGACTAAAGTTCGCTATAGCCATAGTAACCTGAGTGAACAGAGGGGTGACACAAGTCATAGCAATCACCATCACCACAAGCATCATCATCATGACCTATACGTGTGGCATAAGTTGCAGCACCCTGGGCCTCAAACTGCCTAAGGCTTCGGTGCTTCAGTCATCCGAACCCGTCTGGCCCGTCTCGACGCCACTTTAACCGTAGCTGCTTGTGCTGACTACCTGGTGGTCGGATCTTGAAAAAGGTTATCCCAAGACACGATACTACGATCCAGGATCTAGGCCAGACCAAAAGAACCCACACTTCAAAGTATCAGTTGAAAAGTCAAGCATCACTCACAAGCACCTACAGGAGTCGACAACGGGAGCGGGAAATCTCGTGCACCCTATACACATAAATGTACGGACGTGGTGGACGGATAAACAGATCTTAGTTATGTATGCACACGCACAGAGACTAGCGTCTTTGTCTTGTTTGCTGGCGCATCTATCTGCGTATAAGTGTTGTTTCGCATACATGTGCTGTTTGTGCAAGCATGCACTATTATATCATGTATTCACGACGCATGCATGTGCATGTACATAAACGCACATGTAGGCAAACATATGTATATACACACAGAGACAAAGGGAGATCAACGTACAGGGACTGTCGGGTTAACAGGTGTGAGAGCCATCCACTAAGAAACCGAACTCCCGAAATAAAAGTGGCAGGACCCTACAGTGGCAGGTATACAAATTTAAGTGCATATGCATGTCTGTCTGTCCCTGGGTGTGTACGAGACTCAGCTCCAAAGGGGCTCTGCGTCAAAAAGACCCTCGCGAGGTGCACACCAAGCAGCTGACGCTGAGGTGGCGCAAAGTTCTCGGCAATCTGACCGACAGCGCCGTCAGTCGATTCCTGAGTTTTTCAGGGGCAGGAATGGGTTCCTTCCCCTTGGTATGTGGGCCTCAATTGTGCAAAGTGTGTTTTGTGGCAAAAATCTCTGGCATGTTGCGAACGTCCCATCTCACCTGCAAAACTGCTCAAAATCCGCCCGAAAATCTGTGTTGGATGATATTTGAACTTTAAAAACCGATAAGAGCCACCTTTTTCCTCCGTAGTTCTCAGTATGAACCTAGGCTAGTACGAACCCTAGACTCGGTTGAACCCTACTTCCTCCGAACAGTTTACCTGTTCAGTTACAGGTTAAGGCAAAGCCGCCAGTCAAGCTCGAGCCGCTGCAAGGACGACATGCTCTCCACACCTGCATTTAGGGCTTTAGGGAGTGGGTTTGGGGTTCAGGGTTTAGGGTTTAGGGTTTGGGGTTCAGGGTTTAGGGTTTAGGGAGTGGGTTTAGGGTTAGGATGACAGAAACCCCGAACTACGCCCTATCGGAGCCCGAATACAGATGAATACAGGCTACTTGCCAGAGGGATTCCAGACTTTCGGCCTTCGATAGGGCTGTGGGGGTTTGCGCTGCGGATCAGGATTCGCAATCTCGGTTTCGAGCAAGCTCCAAAGTGCATTGTGAACCTGATGATACGTTGGACAAGCCGGGAGGAGGAAGCATTGTCATAACATAGGAATGGCGAGCTGCCGGTGCCGCTTCTAGACGAGAGCAGCAACATTTGGAAAACAGCAAACGCGCTCGTGGTGGTGACAGTGACCATGATGCTGCATGTTGCAGATGTTTCCCTGTGTATCTGCAACGACGATGACTACTGACCACCACGGCCAAGCGGGAACAGTAGCTCTCAGTGTGTCCGCAGTCATCACGGGCCTGCAACCCACTCCAACTGATTGCTGCGGGCATCCAACCTTGAAAGGGGCGATCTGGTTACAAGTTTGCTCTGGGGCGCAAATTTTAGGTGAAGCTCTGGGAGTGTGTGTTCAAGAGCTGGCCTTGCAAATCACAATCCATGCTTCTGAGGCTGGCGGTTGTATCACGTGCCTGCAATATCAATGCTGGCTTTCCGGTTCTTGTTACCTTGTTGGGCCTTGTCGGGAGGTCTCGCCACTGTGTCGGCTTTGGGTCCGAAAACCGCCGGGTGCCCTGTTCGACGGTCTAGCGGGGAACGTTGCATCTTGACACTACCCAAGACCTGAAGGATGTTGCTGCCATGTTCCTCGATTTTTAACGGATTTAATTAGACATCCTGATATACTTCTTGCACTCCATGTCATACTGCATTAAACTAAGGAAAGCTATGGGCATTGTAGTATAGCCTTACCCCGAGACTTGTATATCGGATAACTGATCGGATAGCTTGCCGGGGTGGGGGCGTGACAGTGGAGATGAAGCCGGGGGGGAGGTGGGACAAGGCAACCATCCAAGAAAGCCTAAAGCTTTAAAACCCTAAAAACACCCTAAACCCTGAAGTCTCTAATTACTCCCGAAAACCTAAACTGTAACTGCAGCACGGAAACACTCTCATGGACATGTACTGAGGCCCGGTGAGATTCAAAGAACGAAGCTCCTGTCGCTGAGGGTTAATGGTTTGGGGTTTAGGGTTTGGGGTTTGGGGTTTAGGTTTAGGGTTAAGGGTTCAGGGTTTAGGTTCAGAACTTACTCTTTTCTGCAACGCTCCAACAGAGCTTGGGTGTTAGGTCAGCTGAGGCCGAGGATTTATTCTGAGTTCAAGGCCGCAAAATGGGCCGCAATACTCAGCATACAGACATTCTCGATTCCGAATTCCTCTAAGGACTTTAGGTGGGATCCCAACTAGGGACCCTAAATCCCATACTCAGCATGCTAGGATAGTCTTCCACAAGGCTCCTTAGTAGAATTTTGATTCAACATATACCTGAACCCTACTCCAGTTGCTAAGACCCCTATAGTATTCGAAGCTAGCCGGTCGTCTCTTAGGGGATACTGCAGTGACACGCCAGGTTTTGGGGGTAGGGCGAATTTGAGGGCTATCCTTGTTACATGGTTAGTGGTTAGAGCTCTATCGTCAGCAGTAAGAAAAAACGAGGCAGAAGGACCTACGGTTGACGGTCTATAGAGGAAACGAAACCCTCATCCGGAACACAGCCCATGTTATCTTGCATACCGGTGAGAGCGCATGGGCCTGGATTTCACGCGAACCAATTGAAATGATTTAGGGATGGCGGCTATACTACACGGTAGCATAGACTCGGCTTTAGGGCTATGTTGCAGCATTCTACCAATGATTGCTTCGTGTGACACTCCCCATCTGTTGCAGCAGTCGCATGACGAACACCAATCCGCGAACTTCAAACAAACCTACGACCTATAGCAAACCCCAAAAGGTTGGAAACCGGATTAAGGACACATAGTGCTGGGATTCCCTAAGCATGACTCTCAAGGATTGGGGCTATTGGGTTTCCAACTTTTGGGCTTCTACTGTGTAGAACCTTGAACAAGCATGAACAGCTTCAACCCCTGAACCGTCCAATCTGCAGCCCTGCCGTCGTCAATCGGACCGTTCCCCGACCCCAATGGGTCTCCTATACCCATATGGTGGAATGTCGGGTTTCTATGGAAGGAGTTACTTCTATGATTTAGGGAAATCTCCCCCATACCCTTTTGCAACAGGCTTTCCACTTCGCCCGGAGTCGGAGCAAGCAGCCCTAGCAGATACCCTAAACCCGAAACCCGAAGTGAACCCAAAGTATGGCCAAGGAACGTTCCAACCAAGATTGAGGCTGTCGATCGGTGCAGCCTGAGATTGGGAACATAGGCTGTCGGCTATGGGCTCGAAGGGTTCAGGGTTTCGGATTTAAGGGCTAGCCCTTATTTCGGGTATGCCATGCTTTTCGGATTTAAACCATATAAGCTTCGACAGGCTGTGGAACTTGGAAAAAAACCCGGAGTGTTTTGGGCTTCGAGGCATTCTCCGGTAGCCATTTCAACAGGTATGTAGGAAAGGTCCAAGGCTTGTAGCGGGCTGAGGCCAGAGGTGAGTCTTCAAAACCAGTGGATACGACAAATGCATCGAATTTCGCGTGGAGTGGGGCTTCTACTTATTGCTTCCAAGCCTGCTTATGGCTTACCACATGCGGAAGGTTAAATCCTCGTCAAGCGCCTGCTCCTTACTCCGCCTGCCCTCAATAAAGAACCTGCCTTCTGCAGGACTTGTTGCAGTGCCTGCTATGCGGGTTTGAGATATGAGTAGGCGTGTACAGTGGTATCCGGATCCCAGCCCATCGTCGACACCTTTCTTATGAGAGGAGGGTGGCAGAGCTGATCCCAGGCATCTCCTCCACCTTGTTGGAATTCCTGAGATTGTTCCGGCGGTGCATGTGTGCGAGGCCGGCCAATGGAAAGCATGCTGAAGTCCAGGTTTGAGATGCAGAAGGCAACCCACACAGGCCGTGATTGTGTCATCTAAGTTCTTCCGGGTTGGTGTACAGCTTCACCGTTGCTGTTGCATCAGTTGCCTACAAGCCCCAGATTTGATCGTCGTCGACCTCCGAGGGGACAAACGTGTTTGACAGAAGCAGCGCGTGAGGAACGGTGTTGTGAGGCATGGAGATCTAGCCAGGTGCAGCCTCGAGATGAAGGCCAATCCCTCAATCCTACTCTGGTTGGAGATGTTGACATTTACTGCAGCAGGGTCCCCAACCCGAAACCCGTCTAACATTCGATACAAGGAGCATTGAGAGCATTTCCAAGTGGTGAGCATTCTCAAGGGTAGGCACATGCTTCAACTTGTTTCGGCTGACGTCGACCATCCTCAACCTCATGCTGTCAGTTTCCGAGCTTAGGCTTTTGGCTGTTGGGACGGATCACTGCCATTGAGGGTCCAAAACTCATGCTTGAGGGGCTTGTGGCAACCATACCGAAGAATGCTACACTTCTAGGCGATTCTAGGCCATTAAGATTTGGGCTGTCCAGGTTCAGTGTTTGATAGGTCAGTACCTGACATATGTATGTCGTTTAGCATGTCGAACTCAATATAATACAGCTGTCAGCTTCCTGGAAGAATGTCAGCATACAAGCCATGACCCATCCCACAGCTCAGGGCGAGCCTGTAAACGCTAGTTTCAACTGCGCAGCATTGCTCTCCCGGCGGCAAGCATTTCCTTTCGCATATGCATGGCCAGACTCCCAGACCCTTGAAAGGACGGAACAGTAGATACCTTCCTTCAATGGTGCCCTGTAAAGCGCCCAGTGCAAGTCAAAGGGCTCCGAATTGGAGAATGGGCTTGCTAGATCCTACGAGGGGCTAGGATGTCATCTGCATGACCCCACTTCGACAGCCTCTCTCCGCTGTCGCGTAATAACTAGGGCAGCACTAAGCCACTGCAGCATGCACCTCCACTACAGCCTGCTTACGTTAGATGCAAGGTTTGGGGATTTAGTTTACTGGAGGCCAGACCCCAAACGCACCTTACCTACCATCTCCCCTCCTGGTGCTGTCATTCTCCAAGTGGCTCGGTGTTGGACTGGAGGCTCGGCATCCTGAGATTTGGGCATTTCCGAAAATAGGGGACCCTAATATAGTACCCTAAATAGTAGGGTACTAATTATAAGGATCCCCCCAAATAAGGTGCCCCTTGTTTTCGGAAGCTCCCGTTTCTTTCGGGCTTCAAACACTTTTATCGGCGGGCTTCGTCTTCGTGGTCTAGGGGTAGACTGCCCTGGGACGACGGGAACCGGGTGCAGAGTTTAGCTGCAGAGTTTAGACTTGTCTTTGTTGCCGTGCCTGAAGAGCTTTGATGTTCGTTCCATCTTTGTGGTTGTGATCTGTGCTCGGGTGTCAGGCTTTCTTGGGAATTGCTGGATTCCATGCGGGGTAAGTTTCGTTGGTGGTTTAAGGCCTAATCTAGAAGCCGGAAAGTTGGCAGACCGTCATTGCGCTACCTTTAAGGTTTAATCATCCTTCCTCCACACCCCAACTGTTTAGAGTTTACTGCAGGATCTACTAGCGCTGTCATGCTAATTCCATGACCGCCCAAGTTCTCACAGCCCGCTTTCCCCACGACCTGTTCTAGCAATCCCAGATGACGTCCAAGTCTCGGAGCTCAACTTCGAGAGACTGGCAGTGCCTAAAACCATAGCGGTCTAACCACCGTGGTCAAAATGTGGATTAGAATGTGTAGGGAAAACATCTGCATATATTCTTCGTGTCTTGATTACGCGTGAAGGTGGGGTCGACATTTTCCGGTGCAGGGAGGAAGACGTGTAAAAGGTGGTAGCAGCCTGCGCCCGAAGCAGAGGCCGTCCATCGACAACTCGAAGTGTCAGTCGTTCCAGGCATTGCGATTTAGAGGCAGGAACCCTAAACCCTAAACCCTAGGCAGGTCATGCTTAATGCTCTGAAGTCGAGGCGCTTGTAAAGATTGTTTTTCATGACCTCAGCTGCAAGCGACTGGATGGTTTAGCCTGGGCCTCCGACTTCTAAATAGATTGGGTTTAGGGTTTAGGGTTTAGGGTGTAGGGTGTAGAGTGTAGGGTTTAGGGCTTAGGGACTCCAGACCCGTCCTTTCGGCCTTCGTGCTTGGGCTCTTGGAGTTTTTAGGGTAATCTGGAAGCTGAAACCTCGAATCCGTCCCATCCACAAACCCCAAGGAGGCACGTCTTTCACTTCAACAGTGAGCTCTACCGCAGCAAAAATGTCCCACACCCGAGCCACAAACACTGTAAAACCCATAAACGCCAAAGCCCTGTTCAGACTCAGGACCCTGCCTCTTGAATTGGGTGTCGGGCATCTTCCAACAAGGCCTTGCTGTTTAAGGTTTCGGGTTCAGCCAAGCCCCCAAGACCCGGCAATTCCGGCAATTCGAATACCAGGTAAGCTCTGAAATGCAAAGAAGCGGCATTGAGGTAGCGGAGCTGTGTCAAATGCTTCAGCGGCGGAATCTCAGTCAATCTGTTCCAGCCCTTGGCGTGGTGGCTGAATGGGTTCAGAGCTTCCGCAAATGCAAGGCTCAACATTCGGGGTCAGGGTGACACGTTGCAATAAGGCTAAAATAACGTCACCTAGGTCGATTGTTGCTTAAGGTGTACAGGTTAGCCTGGGGTCTCCTAGACTGCGCAACCTACCCAATTGTCAGTGCCGCTAAACACCCAAATGACGGACCGCAGCCTGCACGACCTGGCTTAGGGTTTAGGGTTTAGGGTTTAGGGTTTGGGGCCTGGCTGCTGCTATTTGGAGCCTCTGTTGTGCTTTCGAGCACCTGACATACCAGGCGAAACAGTCGCAACTTGCAACTTCAACTCCACAACCCCCAACGGACTTTACGCCGAAACCCGAGCCACGAAAGCACACAGTTTCCGAACCCTGAGATGCTCGGAGGTTTCGTACAAGTTGGGCCTTGGAATACTTTTCCCGCCGCTGGAGATTAGGGTTCAGGGCCCCTTACGTTTTGGAATCCAGATAAGCCTGTGACAAGCCCCGTTTCAGCCCCATTCTCACATACCTCAGGAAAAGTTTTAGGTTTCTTTTTGCCTCCTACTTAGCAAGGACGAGCCCGCATTGCAGGGTAATGTGCTGTCTTGGTACATGCACGTCACGCCCCAGTGTCGGCTGCTGGTTATCCTGAACCTCAAAACACAGATTTAAATGCTCACTAAAGATTGAAGCCGCATGCTTAGTTGTTACCCTACCACGACTACCCTCAATCAGAACAACATGAAAAGCCTCCAAGCAATACTGTTGACCGTGGTCCATTAAGACATACATAAACATACAACGTAAACCAAGTCCCCCAGTGGCGCCCCTAACCCACAGCGATAACCCTAAACCGCTAGATTGGCTGGAGCTTAGAAGACAGACTCGCCACCACATCCAACGCCTCCAGCTGCCGCAGCTCCTGCAGCACTACCTAAGCCCCTTGGAGAATCTATTATGTAATGAAACGCCCAGGAAAATGTTGAGAATGATAGGCTGATAGGTATAACTCAAGTATAACAACTAAGACAACTGCTGACGCATTGCTGTTGCTGCTATTTTTTGTTGCAGTTATTACTGTAATGCATTGTGCCTTTGGCTTGTGGAGTAGTACTATGACCACAAGAAAGGTTGCCTGCAAGCGCCCATAATGGTACATGGCCCAAACTTAGTAGCTCTGCGGTCCGCATCGTCGCGGGTGTTTTGGGGCAGGCTTTGGATTCATAGAACACAGAGCTTCGGTTAGGGATTAGTTAGTGCATACGCTTAGGCAGGTCATTGACTCTCCTGGAAGATTCTTAGGTGCACGGATCTAAAGCTTGAGAGCTTAGCAATTAGGGTTAGGGGTTTATAAAAAGAGGTTAGGGCCAGGGAGTGGCTTGGGAAGGGTGTTTAGTTCCACCTGAACGGACACGATCGAGAGCAAGTACGCTAAAGATGCAGGCTTGAGCGGTAGGAGGAAAAGCGATGAACAAACTGAGTCACCGATCCCTGAGTAACTCAAACCCCCAAAAACCAAACTCCTAACCTTAGGATCTGAGATCCCTAAACCCTTCAGCCCTCTAAGGACAGTCATGGAACCCTCAAAAAAACCTGCATCCTCGAGAGACCATAAGGTTCCTAAAGCCTAAACCCGAAGCCCTCAATGGCCCTCAAGCCTAAAACCCAATACCTTGAAAAACTGAGCCCCAAGAGGCCTCGAAGATTGAAAACTTCTGAGATTCTGAACCCCTCAATCGCTAAATCATAAACTTTGAGGCATCCTTTGAAGCCCTAAACCCCCACCAAGGCCACAGCGCCTCCAACGGTGGCAAGGCTGTCAAAAAGTTGGCGGACATATGGAGCTCCTGGACCGAGAGGAAAACGGGTCAGGGCTAGGGTTTAGGTTATATTAAACGGACACACACGCACACACGCACGCATACATACATAGAGACGTTCATCCATCCATCTATCCATCCATCCGTCCATCAGTGCATACATAGATACATAGATACACAGATACACAGATACACAGATACACAGATACATACATACATACATACATACATACATACATACATACATACTTACATACTTACATACTTACATACTTACATACTTACTTACATACATACATACATACATACATACAAACAAACAAACATACATA
>CAJNDV010015747.1:422-13163 GCA_905221635.1 Symbiodinium sp. CCMP2456 | reverse complement strand
GTGGTGGTAGTAGTAGTAGTGGCAGTAGTAGTGGTAGTAGTAGTAGTAGCAGCAGCAGCAGCAGCAGCACCAGCAGTAGCGACGGCGTCAGTTCCTGTTCTTCCTTTCGAAACAGATCCCGAGCCCCGTGGGTAATCTTAAAGATCCCAGTCACCCACAGGGAGATGTAAGGCCAAATGAGGGCGACGAGTTGTAGTGGCGACGTGGGCACCAGCCGCCCTCCGATCAGAAACGCCTGCACGAACCTGGCAAGGACAGCTGCATTATATTGTATGATATCATATCATATTTCTTTGTACGACACTATATTACCTTATACGTCCCTGTACTGTGTTGCACTATACCATGTTTTACTACGTGAAAATCACAAAATATTCTGTCTGTGTGCATATATATATATATACATATATATATATATATATATATATATATGAGTTACATCATATGCTAACATGTTGAAACGGGGTGCTTACTCGAGCCGAAGGCTCTGTTGGACATTATTTAAAGCCCAGGCCCAAGCTAATCTCACTGACCTTCTAGACCGGACACCCTGGGCTTCACACTACAGCCGTCCACTTTAAAAGCCCGACTCTACCGCCACCGCAGCACCGAATCCTCCGCCCAGTGGCTTCGCGTCATGCGGGACAAAGTCCTTAGCTGATTCAGTACTCCTTTCTTGCCTGAGGACTTGTGGAATCGCCTGAAGGTCTGTGTAAGCCTTTCTGTGTAAGCCTGAACCCTGAATCCTAAAGCAAAAAAGCTCAGCCTCACCCGAGCCATGCCCTCGAGGGCTCTAGGGTGAGGGCTGAGGGGCATCATGTCGCGGCCTTCGCATTTCCCATGGGTTCTGGGGCTGGGCCGGTGATGTATCTGAATCTTGACTAATTACTCTGACTGTCTCAGGGGACCCTTTAAAAACAACATGATTGACTATCCAGGCTCTTGTGTTATCAGGTGCACAAGCGTTTTGTCACGACTTGTAAACCATGTTTTCGGCACTGGTGCCTGACGAACACAAGTGTCGGGAGCTGCCATGTGAAGGGTTTCCTAGAACCCTCAAGAATGGGCTGGCTGCCTCTTGAATACTACGGTGGGCGAAAACGGCGAATCATGCACGCTTTGGGTTATTCAAACGGCTGTACAAAAGCCCTGACTGAATATTTACAGCACGCGTTGACATGTAGTTCATGATCCCATCCCGTCAGTTCTCAGATGCACAGCTTCCCAAGGCCATGTGTTCGATACTTCGTTTTGTTTTCATTCTTAAGCGCCCGACCATGCATATGGGTAGTTTTCGAAATTAGCGTCTTTTTAGGGTATAAGGGGGCCTAAAAGGAACCCATAATTTGGAGACTCACAAGACCGAAGCTGTCCTAAACCCGAACCACCAAACCCTAGGCCCGACGGCCTAAACCGCAAGACTTTAAACCCCCAAACTGTAAACCTAAAGTGAGCCCTATAAACCCTTGCTTACACAGGCTTGAGTGGAGCACACGCTATAAACCCTAGACCCTAAACCCAAACCCACGCGAAACATCTGCAAGCCAGACACGAAATCGATGCCCATCTGGTATTTGTACGCGACTTCCTGGGCTAAAGGAATCTCTGTGGGTGTTGAGAGGCCCAAAGTTTAGGAGGTTGCAGGGGTTTCTTTGCCTCCCACCCAGCTATGACGAGTCCGCATTGCAGGGTTAAGTCAAGAGAACAACGGTAGCTTGGCGTGTTTAGGTTTGGGGTGTAGGAGGGCCTAATTACAGAGTTTGCGGGGATCCAATCGATGTAGCGGAACCATCTGGCACAGAGTTTCAACATCCTCCGTTCAAGGCTCCTCTGGGTCTTCTCAAAACTACGGGCACTGCCGGATGTAGAGGGATCCTACTATCTTTGGTCTATATCAGGGTCCTTCAAAATCCTGAAACGCCAACAGTAACATCTTCTCTGTAAGCGGACATGGAGAGAGTCACAGGTCCTGGCTATTTCAGTCTCAGACTTCGGCTGCTGCTTTTGCAAGGATGGAAGCATGCGTTTGGTCTGAAAGGTCATCTGAGGGTTTAGGGTATATAAGCTGAAGGGTTTGCAGTTGAGGGTTTTAGGTGTTAGGGCTGCAGGGTTTAGAGCAGCAAAAGCCCGAGCGGCTGCCACCATGCAGGCTGGCAAGACCGCTCCGAACATGGCATCGACGAATGCGTCGAAGAGCACCAGAAAGAACGTGTTGCGCTGCACGCCTTGTTCTGGTTAAAGCCCGGCAGTCGCCTACACAAAACTATATGAACACTAGCTTAGACCATGGGTCCCATTTATGGCAGGAAGTTTACTTCTTCATGCTGTCATACTATGCTACAGAAAAGATCAAAGTTCATCAGACAAACCTCGTCCCCTGGGAACTGTGGTAAGCGGGTGCAACACCTGGCACTACATGGTTTACCCATACAAACCCCCTTCAGCACCGCAACCCCCCCAAAGGCTGACAGCTTGCCGCAGACAATGATCCGACCGAGAGAACAAGGGCTTCCCAGGTCCGAGCCAAGAAGCTCGAAGACAAGTGCAGGAGTGGGGTTACCACGGAATTCAAGCAAATCCTGAGGCAGGACTATCGTTTCAGGCGTTGGGACTCAGGAGAGAGAGGAACAAAGCCCCTGGAACTTCCAGCAGGGTTGTAGGGGCCATCATCAACCCTTTTTTGCAACAGGCTTTCCACTTCGCCCCCATCATCAACCCTAAACCCTAAACCCTAAACCTCAGGATCTTCCGACTTTGGCTCGTTCCCTAAACCCTAAACCCTCATTGTAGGTAGGGTTATAAGGCCCTGTCGCGATCAGTGGAGCTCAAAGCTGTCTGCCCAATCACTGCGCAAGAACCATCCAAGCCGACATCACGTATCGGTTTTGGGTTTTTTGGGGTTTATCCTTCCTTAATTTATAGACCCTAAACCGATATGTGATGTCGGCTTCGATGGTTCAGGGTTTATAGGACTGTTGGGGTTTAGGGTTTAGGTATCCCGAAACCTTACTTTTCATAGGTAGCTCTCACCAGGCTCAGAGGTAACAACATCGGGGAGGTGCGCGAATTAGCGATTGAAAAATGCTGTCCCTGCCCTTTTGGGTTTAGGGTTTAGGGATTTTTTGCTGAAAACTGACATTTACAATTCGCCATGAGGAATGATCCCTGAAGGAAACCCTCAGGGTGAGGTTTCCTTACCTACAAGCACAGTCTGTCGGACAAACAAACAAACAAGCCCGTGACCCCTAAAGTCTTGACCCCAAAGTCCTTTGATCCACACGTGACCTTACAGGCGTGCGCACATACACAAATACACATACAGGAATGGATAGAACAAAACATATGTATATATATATAGAGAAAGAGAGATGTGCGCATCTAGAAACATAAACAGATCAAGATAGACAGTTCGAGCGGCAGATAGGCTATGTTGGACTAGATTAGATTAGCCAACTTGCTATGAACAGATGAAAGTCCTCAACACGGCGTAAGCCCACCAACATCGAACACACAAGGTCTCAGCGATGCTAAGGCCTAAACTTTGGGGGCGGCGGGGTGCCGGGGTACTAACACACCTCTACTGACCACCCAGCAAAGCAGTTTCAACACCGCAATCTTTGACCGGGAACTCAAGGTTCGCACGGCTTCGGGGTAACCCTAAGCTATCCTGAAATCTCACACCTTGAACCTGGAATGAAGGCCTAAGAGCAAACATCGAGAACTGGGTGTGTATATCCCTGTATGCATATGTATGTGTACATACACACGCATATCTATATCTATATCTATATCTATATCTATATCTATATCTATATCTATATCTATATATATGTACAACACCAAACCTTTAAGCAGACAGAACCCTTACAGCCTCACAGACTCCTTACCAAAACCAGAACAGCAGAACCCCTGATCCCACATTTTAGCCAAGGGGCAGGATGGCGTAGGAACAAATCCAAAGGTTGGCTTGGCCCAGGTAGAGCCTTACAGCTTTTTTTCTGCTGACTTTAGAGGTCTGAACGGGTCTCAATAATCACTATTGCTGACATCTTTTTTGGGGGGGGGATAAGTCTCTGAGGTTATGGTACCTGTAGCTTATACCCCCAAACCCTCCCCATACTAGGCTTCAAGAATCTGGGCGGCTCTGTGGCTTCGAGTGTTCGAGGGTTGGGACATTGAGGCTCGAAGGGTTAGGGCTTGCGGAAGCTACTATTTAAGGTCTTTAGGGTTTAGGACTCTAGAAGTCCAAATAACTGGTATATCATAAGTATAGGCTCCCAAGCCCCAAACCCTCGGCACTCAAACGCATCCGAAAACTCCTGAATCCGACACCAAAGTCGGAAGCACAATGTAGATGGCCCAAGTGTGGCTTCTACGTGTGCAGTATCCTAGAGTTCTGCAGCGAAGACCCCTAGAACGGCGAATTCGTTGGCTTGGGGCTAATTTTGGACGATGACAGAATGCTAGCATCACTTCTCTCTCGCAACAAACCATGTCGTCTCCAACCGACACTTCTGGTCGGCTCTCCGATTTGGTGTTTGAAGTGGGGCCAGTGGTCTTCTGAGTTCTCTCTCTCTCTCTCTCTCTCTTCTCTGCCTTGGCGTGTACGTGCCTGATTGCATCGAGGTACAAATATACATGTCATATACACTTACATGTGTACTCACATGCGTTTAAGCCTCTCTCTCTCTCTATATATATATACAAGATATTTTGCATAAAAAATTCCACATCCATTGCACAAAGTGGGTTTTAAGTATGCTGCTGTGACGATATGATCTCCACGCCCTCCTTTAAACCCCACCACAATGCAGGAGTCGAACTCTGTTGCCTGAGCTGTGTAGAAGGTATCCCTACACCTCGAGCGCCCTGAAAACAATAATGACAAGTTATAAGATCTCATCATCCCAGGGGGCTAGAGCAGAGTACGAAGAACACTAACCCGAAGCTTCAAACCCTAAACCCGCAAGAAACAGTCTGCGAAGTCCCACAATCTGGTTCAAGAGCTGCAAGACCTGAAGGAGCTTCCACTCTCGGTTTCGAGTTTGGGCTGTTACGGATTTCTTGCCGAAGCCCTAAACCCTAAACCCCAGGCTTCAGAGTTTCAGGGATTGGGTTTAGTGTTCATGGTTTCGGGCTTATGGCCTGAGGCTCCAGCACGCTTGAAACAAGGTGTGAATGTCGGACTGATGGTATGGTTTAAGGGTCACACTTAGTACATAGCTATACTGCAACTGTACTAGAATCTAGTATGCTATATTTGAACTTGTTCCCGATTCTGATTATCAGGCGGCGCCGGACCCGATCGGAAAGTTGGGTAGTTCAGGATGTACGGTTTCATGCGGCTTTGGGAGCCTTGCTGAAGGATAATAAAACATGAAGACATCTCGAACTATCCACCCAGCCACACCCACACCCACATACTACTGGCTTTTTGGACAAAGCGGCACGCTTGCAAGAAGCCAGTTTGTAGTGCAAAACCCTAAACCCTAAACCCTTTTCTAATATCAGGCTTGCATGTCGCGCCTGGCTATGTTGAAGGCCTAAACCCTAAACCCTAAGCCCAAGGAGGGAAGAGTTCAGAGGCGCTCCGGACCAGCATCAACGCTGCTGGTCCCATAGCATTCGATGTACAAATCACATGTGAACTCCCTTGACTAATATAGGGGCCTAAATGTTATACTATAGACTATAGATATAATATTATATAAGGAACCCCTAAAATAGTATAGGCTCCTATATTATACTGTTAGGGTTTGAGGCGTCTTTTGCTCCAATCCCGAAGACTATGGTGCATCGTTTCGACATGACATGTGCCTCGATATACCGGTTCAGGCTGTCAATTTGTAGGGTCTGGGATGATTCATTTCACAGCTACATTGTAGCTACATGCACCTAAATCTGAGCAACTACACCTGAAAACCCCACCCCTAATCACTTCACTCCTAAACCCCAAAACCCCTCATCCCTGAAATCTCACTGGAGCCCCAAACCCTCGCGCCCCCCGATGCCAAAGCTTCAGCTCCACACCCTAACTCCAACGGCCCAAGATTTCAAACTGCAAGCCGCAAATCCTGAAACCCCAACCCCTACTACAAACCCCTCCTCCAAACAAAAACGAAAGACTTACACAACGGCGAAAGTTTCGTTTCAAACTTCCGCGAACATGATCCTGAAATCAAAATCCCGAAGCATCCCCACAGTGCCTCCAGGCAAGCAGATTTCGCATGAAAGTGCTTCCTCGAAGGCAGGAAGGGGAAGAGGGTTCGGGATTTTAGGGCTTCCGGGCTTAGGTGTAGGGCTTAGAGCGTGTTATATTCCTTGGCTTGAGAGGGCTTGGCTTTAAATTTGGGGCTTAGCCTTGGGGGTTAGGGTTTCGACTCTCACCCTCGTAAAAGGCGCGTTTAGGGTGTTTTGGGGGTCGTCGGAGTCTTGCGGAGCACAAGATTTCGAGGGTTCCGGGCGCGGCAACAAGAAGGTTCAGACAGGTGATTACTTGGATGTCGTGACCGAGAGGCTAGATCTCACCAGTTGAAAGGGGGGGGCGGTTGTTGAACACGGGGTCCGTTATTTGCGGGTTGTTCTGATCAGGATCTTAGAGTCTAACTAAAGTATGTATGAGTGGCCTGTCAACCAAACCTTCACTCACGCTGCAGTGAAGCAGGCTGATTGGCACTTCGATTTCGGTGAACATTCATAGCCAGCCAACCGAAATTTGCTAGAGACAGCAAAGCCGCGATGTTCGAATTTCCGAAGTAAACCCTGATTCCTAAGCATTTAGGGCCAATTCCGAAAAGCAGGTTCAGCTAGGAGTTCAAGCTTTCTCTTTGCACCATAAATTTCTGACAACCCTACCACCTAACTGAAAGTTCTGATTGGTTCGAAAGCCCTTCCGAGATCTCATGCAGTAGTACCATGTACCCCATAAGATGGCATACGTCACATAGCACAGCATACGACAATGCATTATTGCACAAGTTAAAGCAACAAACGTCGGAAACTGGGGCCCTAAACTCTGAAACCCTTTTACACAGGCTTCCCTAAACCCGAAACCCTTAGCCCGCTTGACGCAGGACCCTAGACCCTAAAGCCTAAAAAGTAAACCCTAAAGCCTAAACCTTTTTTTACACAGGCTTGATTGGAGCTCGCCCGGGCTTTAAACCCTGAACCCAGACCCTAAACACTAAAGCCTAAAGCCTAAACCCTAAACCCCCTGAACCCTAAACCCTAAGCCAGGGGGCCCGGAAGCTTTTAACTCCTCAGTCCAGCTTCTCGCAGCAGCAAATGTTCCGCCTCACATAAGAGGGCTCAAGCTCCAAGGTTTATCGGGTTGAATGCTCAGGATTTAGAACATTAGGGGTCCTTAGGGTTTCGGGTTTAGGGTTTAGCACTTAACTTTCGGGATTTAGTGGCCCTTTGATTCAAGGGGTTGAAGGCGTCTTTAGGGCTCAGAGTTTCGGGGGCACCAGGGGCTGTTAGGGGCCGTAGCAGTTGCAGAGTCGTTCCTCATGACTCATGCCTCGTTCGCTTTTACAGCCGGTGAGTCTCCGGTCCATAGGCTGTGCGGGCTTCGTCATGAGAATTTAGAGCGTTATGGTTTCTGGGGGTATAAGAGCTTTAGTGTTTAGGGCTTCGGGCCATGGCACAACTTGTGTTGATGTGTACCAATGGATTTTGCGGACATGCAGTTGAGGTGTGTGTGTGTGTACATTGCTTGCAGTCTTGCGCGCCTACAAGTTTGCATAAATAGCCATGTGGTCATGTGTATACATATATATATATATGTATGTATGTATGTATGTGTGTATGTGTGTGTTTGCGCGTCTATATATATATATGTATATGTATACATATATATATATATATATGTGTGTGTGTGTGTATATATATATATATATATGTTAAAATAGGTGCATGCAGACGCATAGATGTAAGTACCCAGGAACTCTGTGCGTTTCAACAGCAACCAATTTGCAAATGCTGAACCACAATGAACCATAGCAGCACGTCCTCCAGTCGCTACAGAATGATGCAGCCACTGGGCCAGAACCCCAAACACAAACCAGCCCCAAACCAACATCCTGAAACCTAAACCTTACGCCTTACTCCTCAAGCCCCCAAACCCCGAAAGCCCCGAAAAGCTGCAAAGACTGACACGCCAGTGATCCTGAAGCCGTCAACCACCCAGGGCTAAGAGCTAGAAGGTTAGGGTTGAGGGTTTTTTTTCCTCTCGCACGGCAGAGAACTATGCTCACAGCGAGGTTTAGGGGTTTAGGGTTTGGGGTATAGGGTTCGGGTAGCAGACTGGGCCTAAAATGCGAGGGATCCGTTTCGTATGCCGCAACCTCGCATAAATTGACTGAAGAATGAAACGGTCAACGTCGTATGGCGTAGCGTTTCGAGGTATGATATACACAACAAGGAATCCTGAACACAGTCTTACTACTCATTCAGGCTTCTAAGTTAGAGCCCTATTCGCATCTCGGAAAGGCTGTCAGGATGCAGTGATTGGGCATGATGAGAGCTAAAGTTTCAGAAATCAAGGGTTTCATTTTCGGGTCCTGACGACAAGGATGCTTCTGTTTGGGTCTACAGTATCGTCTAAGGCCGTTTAGGAATATCATACAAGCCAGGTCTACAGCCCAGTTAAACAAATGTGGTCGCTTCAAGTCCCAGCCGCTAGAGTTACCCAGGGTAACCCGCGTCCGGCGACTTTGATTCGCCGTACCGGATGCTTTGAGGCCGGTCAGGAAAAGCCCCCTCAGAGATGGGACAGCATGTTTAAACATCTCCACAACATGAAGGCAACAGTGCCGCTTGTATTTTTTTATTTAGAAACTGACAATGGCGGTATAACCACAAGTGGCTCAAATAGCACATAGCCAGCAAATCTATATGCATGTAGGTATGCATGCATGCATGCAAGCATACCCTATAGACCCCTAAACCGATGCCATGTGAGGCGATGTAACGAAACGGAATGCAATGTATGCTAGATAATGTAAACGTTATACTGCAAGGCAATGCATTGTAATGCAGCATGTTGCAGTGCACTGCAATGCGTACTGCAATAAAGAATAATGCTGTGTACGCATATGCATTCCGGCATTCATGCATGTGTATGTAAAGCGTGCAGAGCATCCTATGTAGTTGTGCATACATCTGTACATGCGGCTGTGTTTGTGCTCGTGCTCGTGCTTTTCCGGTAGGCACATACATGTAATTACATGTATGTATGTATGTATGTATGTATGTATATATATATATAAATGCACACATGCCTACACAGGTAAATATGAAGATCAGGGTGTGTATATATACAGATATATTTGTATCTCATCCAATTTACGCGGGCCGGCAGGGCACCAAGGTCTGCAAATGAACGCATTAGTAGAAGTAATAGCACAGAGTTAATAGCTGAACTAGACACACAGTTGGTATAGAATGGTTTACATACTCATACGAGCGTATGTACAAACACACAAGCACACACACATATATATATATATATATATATATCCCGATGTATGTACATATATATATATATACACAGACATACATTCACTTCCCGTTGGATGCCCGGAAAAACAACTCAAAAGTTTCGCTTGGGTTATCAGGAATTATACTGTGCTCTGCATATATTCATGTACATATATTTATATATAACTATATATATTCACGTAATATACATAGCAGCACAGAAGAAGAACATGCAACAATTCCTGCATGTCATCTTCTAGCACCGACACAATTCCTGATCGTGTTCCCGGACTGGGGCTGAACGCCAAACTCTTACAGGCCTGCGTTCCTGTGGAATGTATGTTTTAACATGTTAGTCACGACTGTTAGTCTCTCTTGCAGGAAAGGCACCGTACCGTAGCCACCGCCAACAAGCAGAAGAGAAGCGGCGACAGCACGGGATATCTCGGGCTGAAGAGGATGACCAAGCGCCTTAGGCTTGTGGTCTGTGCGGAATGCAGTTAAGTTCGACTTCGCACAAAGCTCCGGGTAGCAGGCATACTTCGCGCATGAAAATGGCGATTCGAAAGCCCCTGTAACTTGTCTTGCTCAGCACGGGACAACAATCAAACATCCACATGTTTCACTTTAGCCACAGCCAGCAAATAGTCTGTGATGACATGACACCAGTTTGCCCTGGCAGCTGTTTCGCATCAGGCAGGCAGCTATAATGGTCACTTCACAATACCACACCTGCTTCCGGGAAACAGACGGCTCAAAGCTGCAAAGCTCTTGCTCGTCTGAGCCAGCTCTGACATTGCTGCCCCCTTGTATGTTGAGAGGAAGTTGGAATGCTACGGTAGCCTTCCTTTAGCAAGGATTCAAATGTTCGGCACATGGCAAATTGAGGAGCTGGAGGGTCTAGGGTTTGGGGCGTGTAGTGCACAGTTTAACAGGTGCAAAGAGGTCAAAACGATGTGGCAGATGGTGACGCGGAAAGTTATTAGGATAGCGAAGATATTGCTGTGCCGTTGCTGCCGCACCTCTAGGCTTTGATTGAAGTAAAGGCCCTAAAGCCTAAATCCTCAAATCTCTTGTGCTGGCATGTACGCTGCGGCAGAGATCGCATTTCCGTGACAAGCGACTCCTCGACAGCGGCCCAGATGTTGAGCGCTGCAAGCGATATCCTTGCATGCGAGCACCCAGCTAGGACATGTGGTACAATAATACTCGTAGTGCTGTAGTAATAGTGCATAGTAGCAGTGACCGATAAAGGTAATCATGAAAAATAGCAAGAGATGTGTGAACAACTTTGGATGCAGGGTTTCCAAGGCCATGTCCGATTGTCAAAACCAGAGATGAGAAACATATAATGTCATCTATGGTGTTATAGAGCGATATAGACAGGCTGATGTAGCGGCCTTAATAATTAGAATAGGGTTTTGGGGCCCATGATACTGAACCCCCCCCAAGTAGCATGGGTACTTATTTAGGCTCCTATATTACCGAACCATGGCTGCCATGACTGTTGCTTCGACCGGCAGGAAGCCTCCTTTGGCCTGCACCACATTTCTCAGACGCGTGCGAAGGAACGCGTCAAAAGACTACTCAGGGCTCTAGCTGCCTAAACGTAGGATACTGGGCCACATAGAAACCTCTAGGTTGCTGGAGCCCGAAGGATTCGTACACAAGCTACAAGCTTTGGAGACTCTGTGCACCCCTAGACAAGCCCACGATGGATAAGGCCCAGTTGTACCCCAATCTCAACCTTAAACGACCCGCATGCTCGAATAAGCTGCGCGATTTTCTATGATGCAGGAACGCAAGTCACTTTAGGTCGGGGTCGAGGGCTCCGGGACGAAATGCCAACGCCAAGAAGCAAGCCAATAAGTGACGTGCTGGCACACAGGACCATGAAAGCCTCTCAAGAGTGTCGTATGGGGCTAATACAGGGGCCTTAGTAGTTGGAATCTGTGATGGTAAGGTATTGGGGCATATATTATACCAAAATTTCATTCAGGAGCCTTAGGGTTTGGGCTCCGGGCTTTGTTCTCGTGGAACAACAGGAAACAAACATGACTCGGGCTTTTGCGAGCCCTGCTGTAACCGTCTGCGTTCGACTTGGATCATGCTCCATGTCCCTAATGCAGGGGCCTTAACCAGCCTTAATCATTAGAATAGGGTTTTGGGCTCCTTTATGGCAGAATTATAACAAGGAACTATAAGTTATAATAAGGAACCCTGTATTTTTTTGGCATCTATACTAATCGAGTTCCCGCACCCAGGCCCCAACTTAACCCCTATTAACACCCAATTGCCCTATAGACCCTGTACTTAAACCCGGAAGATCTGTAGAACCCTGATAATATAGGGGCCTTTAATAATAAGACTAGGGTTTCGGGGTTTATTCTACTATAGTTATAAAAGAGGAATCCCAAGACCCTGTTGAAATTATGAAGGCCCCTACATTAAACACCAAATGGGGGTTTCCGAAAATAGGGAACCCTAATATAGTACCCTCAATGGTAGGATCCTTATTATAAGAACCCCAAAATAAGGTACCCCCAATTTTCGGAATCTCCCAAATCGGTCCAGGCCCTCGGTGCTCTGCCTTTGCGCGCTTCTGGAGCCGCACGCCCTCAAGGTCCACATCCTGTTGGCGCCGGTTCACTAAACTCAAACCCCACAGCAAGGACCCCTGAACAAAAACAACCACAACCCTTTTAGTAACCTTAGACACCCTTATAGTAGCCTTGTAGTATGTTTTATGGTCGCGTGCGTTATAGACCTTATGGTTCCCCTGATTCGTCGGATGCCTATATACTATACGAACCCACTTAGCTCCGGGGGGGGGTTGGGATTCTGGTGCTCTATTGGCGGCTCACAACTTCAACCCTCCTCAAACCATGTGCCGACGACCCCGCACCCCCAAAGGGTCCAAGTAGTAATATGGTAGCTACTTTGTAGGTATTTGGGCCCCAAAAGTATATACCATACTATAACTTGGACCCTTTGGGCACCNNCACCCAAAGCCCCACAACCGCCTTCCTCCAAAATTTCCTGCGTCACGAAGTCCAAACCCGTAAGTTCCGGATGTTGCGGTTCAAGCCAGACGCCATCCAACGAAGCTTGTTTCTAACATCAAGCCCAGTACAATCCATAGCAATAAACCCTATACAATCCCGTTCTTTCTAAACACCCTATGCGATCCAAAGGGAAAACGAGCCCTAAATCCGAAACCCTACGCCAAGCCCCAAAACCTTAAGTTTAGGGTTTAGGGTT
>CAJNDV010015736.1:48510-59166 GCA_905221635.1 Symbiodinium sp. CCMP2456 | reverse complement strand
AGGGTTTAGGGTTTGCCGTAGAGAGGCGCATATGCTAGATATCTTGCGACAGCATGGTGATTCGCCGCTAGAGCCCGATTGTGAAGGGCTCTTTCCTTTTTCTCTCCCACCCTCCATGACGTCTGAGGCAGCCAAACCACCCAAACCTGCTCGTTTTGCTGTTTCGCTCTACAAACTCAAAGGGCAGGGCAGGGCAGGGCAGCAGGGAAGTCGGCAAGGGGCCTCCTTGGGGTTTAGGGTAAAGAGAAGCAGGGACCAGTACTAGTCCCTACAAAACGTGTTTCGGCCTTTCGCAATCGGTTGTGAGGGGCTGCAGCGCTGCCCACCCCCAGTAATGTTTAGGATTTAGGGTTTAGGGTACAGGGCTGGTCAGTTTTTGTTTGCTCCTTGGGGTTCCCTATTATAAGTACATTGTAATATACCCCAAAACCGGATTCCAAATGTCAAGGTCCCCAAACCCTGGTGTCACAGGGCTGTTCGGAAGGGTTTCGTAGGGTTCTTGGAATTTTGAAAGGGCCGTAGATGGATTAGAGGGGTTCAGGGTTTAATGTTACAGGGGCCTAAACAATGACCTAAACAATGACCAGTACTATTTTTGGGCCCCTTATAGTCATGGTACAATACACTCCGAAACCCCCGTCTAATCATGATGATGCCTAAACCCTAAACCCTAGGCACAAGATTACACGAGAGTGATCGGAACAATCCAAATCACGCGTGCACTACCACATGTGCCACAAATGGCATCGTTCTTTCAGCAGATTACCTGCGACCCCGCAATGCGCTTTCGACAATGGTTTAGTCAAGACCTCGAGTTTATTGGCTTGAGCTTCATTGCATCGCATCGTCCGCAGTACATTCACTCTGCAGACTTTATGGGTACCTTGATGTTTTATCTCATGCGCGACGAGAATCGCGCAGAGAGCTGTTTCATGGGCTCTGATAGTCAGACCCCAGCTGAACCAGCACATCCATCACAACGCGCCACTAATCCAGGCCATTTGGCTGGTGGTGGAACTGTAGCACAGGCAACTGCTGCTACGGATGCGTTCTTCAATGACATATTCCTCGGAGTAGGAGGAGCTGATCTCATCTCCCGTTGCCTCGATGAATATGCGAAGATCGTGGTCTTGATGAGAAAGCATAAAACCCTGACACCCTCGAGACTGCCGGTTTAGGGTTTAGGTGGCTTTAGGGTTTAGGGTTTAGGGTAATTGATTCCCCCAAGCCCCGAGCTTCTGAGACCTTCAATCCAAAATCCGCAGCTGAACCCTGAACTTGAAATTGAGTTCCAAACTCCTAAGCGGAACCCTCAAATTTAGCTTGGGCTAGTTTGGGGTGACCCTGCACCCAAGACCCTAAACTGCACCCAAACCCCTGAACTTTGACTTCGGGTGGCTCAGGCGACTTCCCCAAAGCCCACGCCCCAAGTCTTTGCTGCACCCAGGAACTGTTCGCCAGGAACGGAAGTGGTGGAAGCTTGGCCCAGCATTAATTCGAACCCTAAAGCCCCAAACCCGAAGCTCAGATAGTACTTACGTCTAGCACATTCAGGCCTCATAGCCAGCCCTTAATTTATGTAGCCATTACGACCGAACTCAGGGATGCTGCCCTCTGAACCTTCCAGTGTCCAAGTTTGGAGTTTAGGGTTTAGGGTTTCGGGCTCTGCAGCTCAGGATTGTCGCACCCCGTGGCTGGCCGTTTGTTGAATGAGCCGGAAAAGGGGCGCCATTTGCGCAGCTTCAAACTGTCACAAACCCAGAGGGTCCATATATACTACCATTCCGGATTTGGGTCCCAAAAGACCATTCATATTAGGGTTTTGGGGACCTAATTCCATAATGGTAGTATATATGGACCCTTAGGGAAAGGGAGCCTAATTTCAAGGTTTGGTCATCTGATACTTTCTGTTTACACCGTTTTTCCTGCAAGGACGACTTGTTGCACACCCCCGGGACCGATGACACTTTTTCGAAGCCTCTGGTACACGAAGCCAATGCCTCCTGCCGATCTTCACCCTAAGCCCTAACACCCTAAACCCTATACCCTAAACTTTTAACCCCTAAACCCGAAACCCTAAACTTTTAAACCCTAAACCCTAATCCCTAACACCCTTAACCGTTGACATGGGATTTAGGCCTTCGGCCCAAAGATCTTGAGCATGAGTTTAGTAAACGACGGTAGTCAAGGTCAGAAAGTCGGACCATGGGTTCAGGGAAACTCGAGCTGGGATTCCTTATCTTAGCCCAGAGGCTCCATGTATACTACCATTATGGAATTAGGCTCCAAAAGACCATCCTTATTATGGTTTTGGGGACCTAGTTCCATCATGGTGGTATACATGGAGCCTCTGGGTAAGGGCATGACTTTTATAGCAATGTTCCAACTTGCTTCGTTTCTCGTTACCCTAAACTGTAAGTGCCTGTGTCTGGCGTCAGTAGCCACTGTAGGGGTCTCTTGGAGGCTCCCCGGAGAGACCATGCCGTAGAAACAGCCCGGCAGCCTTGGATGCAAAGTGGGGCGGTTTAGGGTTGAGGGTTTAGGGGCCAGCGACACAGACAGCTGAAGTGATCTGGGCCGATGGTGAGGATGCTGGGTCGACTTCTCAAATCATCTTCTTCCCCAACCTGGTACTGGTACAACGATACGAAAGTCCATACAGTTGACATGCCCCAAGCCCTTTCAACCCTAAGCCCGAAACCCCCAGCCAAAAAACCCAAAGCCCCAACACCCAAGCCGCAAACCCCAACCCTTAACCCTCTCAGGTCTCTGCAAACCGTCACACTTTCCGTGCCCACCAACAGTCGTGCCGCGTACAAGCGCGTTTTTAAGAATGGCTGCTGGAAGTTAGGCTTACTTTCCTTCTCAAGCCGCAGGCCGAATGCGCATGGCGCGCAGTCACATCTGCAAATACTCTTCCGGATGCAATGAGTCTTACAGCAGTCACAGCCCCAAGTTTAACATAGCTAAGCTTCGCGTCAGGTGGGCATTGTGGGTCACATTATACAGGAAGTATCTTCAATCATATATATATATATGCGCATATGTACCTATATATATATATATATAATAATAATAGTTATTATTATCACATTTCATTATACTATATTACAGTATAGTATAGTATATTCTGCGACATTATTTCATTTTATAGTATATCATATTTCATCATATTATATTAGATTCTAATACATTTTGTATGTATTCAGATCTTTTTTATATGCATACTAAGTTATATAAAATTACATTATATTACTATATATTTTGTTCAAATATGTTTAGCATATCAAGTTTCTGTATGTTATAAAGTATTACACTAAGATATGTTATATTTCAATTAGTTATATTATGTTATATGTTCATATGTTAGATTTTATGATAATATATTATGGGCTTTCCAGGTCTTAAGTGAGAACGCCATGCTTGGTAGTTCTGTGCGAGGAAGCAGCACGCGTCGTGTTTGGCGGCCTGTGCAGGCAGACTCTGAAACCGATGTTTCAACAGAGTTCTCTCCACGCATTCACGACCAAGATGTGGGTCCTCGTGGACCGGATGGCGAACGCGGCACTTGCTATGCGTTTGCAGTAGCAACAGCAATCCGCAGTGCCCAGATGCGCATATTCGGTCGTGCAGTAGAAAAGCACTTGGCACTTGTGGACGAGATTACGCGAGAGTTTGGCTGCGATGGAGCCGACGTATCCGCAGTGTTGAATGCCTTGTGCCCACGCAAGAAGCTACACCACATGCCCATCAGCAGAGATGAAGCAGCACAGGTAGTGCAGGCTACGTCGCGAGTTGTACTTGCAACATTCTGGTTGACCCATGCAGCATGGAGGCGTTTCGCACGATTTTTTGATCGGCATCCAGATGAAAGTCTTCAGCGACGACATCTCTTTGCAACCCCACAGGAGCGGCAGGCTCCAGGTGAAGGACATGCCGTAGTCATCGTTGGTGCATCGGAGCAAGATTGGTTTGTCAAGAACTCCTGGGGCGACGCCTTTGCACATGAGGGCTACTTCCACGTCCGCAAGAATGCGATTGCCTTCGAATTTCACGACGTCTTTTTCTACACCAGTGATCTCACCAGAAATGAGACCGCCGCTTACTGGCAGGCACCAGCTGTTTTGGAGGTTTGCATCCAACAGCCCCGAAGATCACCACGCAATCCAATATCATCACTAGGATGGGAAATAGATTTTGAGACGTTAAGAATTGAGAGAGTGCGAAAAAGAAACTGCAGCATTGCCTATTGGAACCGCGAGAACCCTTTCAAGAAAGTGATGCCCGGATACCTGATATCGTCTGTGAACGGCAGCGAAAACCTCGAGGAAATGATCTACCACTTGCAGCACGCGGACCAGTTGGAGATTGTCCTTAATGTAGCCGCTGCAGCTAAGATTCCGGATATTTGCGAAAAGCATGCCAGATGCTATTCATGCGCGCATGGGGTTGCCGCAGCAATTTGCCATGCGCAGAGCCGTATTTTCGGTCGCCCAGTAGAGCAACATGGCAAGCTTGCTAGCGAACTGATTGATCGGTGGGGCTGTGAAAGTGCAGATGTCCGTGGCATCCTGAACGATGCTTGTGGCTCAAGGGGTCTGCATTACGAGGAACTTGATCTTGTTGAAACAGGCGACATCGTTCCACGCAGGCATGTACTTGCAAGCTTTGAGCTGGACGAAGCTTCCTGGCAGGTGTTGGAGGCTTGTTTACGATACCCTGCAGAGGCTTCAACTGTTCCCTTGAGGGCCTGTGACATCCAAAGTGACCGTACAGCAACGCAACAGCGAGCTGCTTTTTTCATATGTGGACAGGGCTACAGCAATGGTTTCGACGTGGAGTTCTGGTTTGTCATGGACCTGTTGGGCCGTAGGATGAAGGTGGAAAAACACGCCTTGCAGCTTCGGTACTACGATGTTTTCTTCTACATCAGTGACCTGTCGGAAGCAGAAATCTCTTTGTTCAACAGCGCAGCCCGCGTACTTGATGTCGAGATCAAGAGAGCTAGCACCTGGATCAAGGGACTGGAACCCCTGGGTTGGACCGTTAACCGCAAAACTCTTCAAGTGGAGTGGACTGCATCATGGGGCCCCATTGCGGACTACAATAGCGCAGTGAGTCTTGATCAGCAAGTTCACCCTGGCCACATCATCCAATGTGTGAACGGGGCAGTACGCCCTGAATGTATCTTCTGGGAGCTGGAGCAAGCAAATGTTTTGAGAATCCGCCTTGCGAAAATGCAAGACACGCTTCTGATAAATTCTTGGTAGGTTAATTGTTGCTACCTGGAGACATGGTCAGCATTGCGAGCCAGAGACAGATTCAGACGCCGGAGAAGGTCAACAGTTACGCTCGAGGGAGTTTCAGGCTTGAGCAAAAGACGTGCGTCTGCCTCTTGACTTACATATACTACACTAAAGAAGTCTAGACAATTTCTGATATTCTTCCTCCGTGTCTCAGGGTTCCTTACTATATGATTATACCTCAAACGCATTACTTGTAATCACTTTCATTGTTATTATTATTGTTAAATGCTGTCATTCTTGGTATTGACATGATTGTCATTGTTTAAATCAGTCGTAGTGTTATTGTTACCACTACATTGCGGTTTTGTCCAAGCAGCTCCCAACCTTCGCAGCATCGCTACCTCTCGCAGGTGGGCCAACATCACTTCTTCAGGGGCAAGGGCTATGGCGTGGGGCCTCATTTTCTTGCCTCGTTCCGCTATCATTTGAGCTTAAGGTTGAGCGCTTAATATAAGGGGCCTTAATCATTAGAATAGGGTTTTGGGGGTTCCTTATTAAGACTATAGTACAATATACCCCGAAGCCGTATTCTAATTAGTAAGGCCCCTATTCTCTTCTGGTTGTGATGCTTATCAGCTTGCGCAAGCAGTTGCCGAGGTATTTGTAGCAATCGCAGTGCTTGTCGTCGTTGCAGAGGAAATACTAGCGGTCGTGCTAGTTTCAATAGGAACAGCAGAATCAGAAACAGTACGAGTTTCGACAGAAGCCAGTAGCAAATCGACAGGGTATCTATTGCAATTATTTTTACTACTATTCTTCTTGCATTTATTACTACTGCTACTACTACGACGACGACTACTACGACTGCTGTCATTGTTATAATTGGATGATGACAGTAAGGATGAGTAGAAGTTATATAAGAATGACCTTGATGACAGGTATGCTTGTCAGGACGGTGACAGGGATGATGATTATGATGATGACGGCTGTGTACTTCAGAGTGAATGTGGTCACAAGGATGATGACAACGATGGTGAAATAACACGGTGATGCTACGAATGTTGACAAAGCACTAGGATGTGGTTGCACGTTCCAGGTTCTGAATCTTTCACGAGAAAGTTGAACTTGTTTTCTGTTTGAACCACAAGTCTGAGACCGAGCTGCTTATTTTTTGCTGGTTCAGTCTCTGCACTGAGTTCGAAACACCCAGCACCGAACCTTACTCTAAGTGCCTTAGTCTCAACCGTCACCCTCCTGCCCAAGCCCTTTCGCGTAGCCTCGACCTCGAAGCCAAAACGATTTAAAAATGATTCCTTTATCATCGCGGGGCAAATGGCCGAACCGCCCTGTGTTGAAGCGCCCCTAAAATAGTAGAACTCAATTAAGCCTGCAGGCTTGCTGCACTGAAAGGCTTTTCCAACCCGCAACACCAACCCTCCTCTACGTCTGAGATCCCTCTCTTCCGCCCTCGAAACCGATGTTCGACGCAAAGCAATTTGGTCTAGGACTCGGCTTTAGCGTTTTGTGCTTGGGCTTGAAGTTTCAAGGTCACTGGGGTGTGCAGCAGCAAGGCGACCACTACAGGAAGCGAGCCCCTTTTTAAGCTTGAAGCTGCAATCCTAAACCCTAAACCTTAAACCCTGAACCCCAAACCTTGAACCCTAAACCGCTAAACTCTAAGTCTTCAAGCCGGCTTTGATCTGAACCTTACATTCTGACATGCCAAAAAGAGCAGACGCCAGGCGGCGGCATGGGAGATCAGCTGTACTTCCAGGCCTGCAGCCCGAAACCCTAAACCCTAAACGGTTTAGGGTTTTGGGTTTAGGGACCCTAAACCCTAAACCCTATAAGCCCTAAGCCCTTAACCCTGAGCCTAGCTACTTGAGGGCTGGCACTGGTGTTGATTCGAGGGTTACCTAAATCTTTAACCCTCAAGCCCCAACCCCTACACCTCACAGTAGAAGCCAGAAAGTTCGAACCTCATTATCCTCATGCCCCTAATGTAAAGTATAGGGAGGCCCAGCACTAATCATCCTAAATCCATGTTCCAACTTTTTGGGGTTCATTTTGAAACCCTAGGCCCTAAACCTGAAACCCTGAACCCCTAAACCCTAAACCCGTTAACCCTAAACCCCTAAACCCCTAAACCCTAAACCCTAAACCCTAAACCCTAAACCCTGAACCCTAAACCCTAAACCCTAAACCCTAAGTCCAAGACCTAAATCCTAGCGAACTCCTAATCCAAGTCTCTAGAGATCCGGAGTTTAGGGGTTCCAACGGCTCTAGGCGTTTTCTACAATTAGGACATTTCCAGGTGGGTAGGTACCGTTATAAGAGCATTGTAGAAGGTCTATATACCCTTATGGAAGCCTTATAGAAGCCCTATATACCCTAAACTCCCCACCTGTAGTTTCCTCTACTTACTACTTCCGATGACGCTAGGGCTTGGGTTTTCACAGACAAACACCCGTACCGGAGTAGTTCCCTAAACCCTAAACCCTCAACCGCTTTTCACCATGTTTCAGGGCTTCAGAGCTCCAGGATTCAGGGCTTTAGGGTTGATGGTTGAGGTTTTTTTGGTTTGGGGCATTGGGTTGAGGTCTTAGGTCATAGGGTTCAGGGTTCAGGGTTCCCTAAACCCTAAACCCTAAACCCTAAACCCTAAACCCTAAACCCTAAACCCTAAACCCTAAACCCATTAGGCTTGAAGTTTCGGGGCTTGGGCTCCAGCTTTGAGGGCTCCACGGCTTTCGGAATTCAGGGCTTGGGTTTGGTAAGTTTTCGGGTTTAGGGTTTAGAGTGTTAGGGTTTCGGGTTTAGGGTTAAGGGGTTTAGGATTTAGGGGTTTAGGGTTTGGGGTTTAGAGTTTAGGGGTTTAGGGTTTGGTAGGTTTTGGATTTATCTCCTTTTAGGCTGTACTCCCCAGAGCCCTTAAGCCTGCAACCTGAAGCCGTAACACAGAATCCCAAAACCCTTCATCTTGTCCCGGAACTCCGTCCCTGAATTAAAAGGGGAGGTTCCGCAAATGTGGGACCGCGATGCAGAAATTGAAGGGATATACTCATAGTGAGGACGCCTCATCGCGGACCGCATGAGCAGCACCCGATTTCCCCCAAACCATCAAAAATTAAAACGTTACCATTCCTAGACTCTTCTCGCCAAGCTTTCGGAGACCGAGAACAGCCAGCATTTGAGTTCAATGTCTCGCAGCCCGATTCGTCAACTGCCCCACCCCCACCTCACGATCCAGAGCCCAGAATGCTCCCAAGACCCAAAAACCCATAAACCCATAAACCCCAAAAACCCATAAACACATAAACCCATAAACCCATAATTAAACCCTAAACCCATAGACCTTCTCAGGGACACGCCGCGCCCGGGGCGTACGCCCGGGCTTACCTTGAGGGCCGGTTGGACCTCGAGCATGTCATGCACTTCCGTCAGGAGGCCTCGCTTCCCTGCTTGCAGGCTTCAGGCCTTTTGTGGGTGTAGGGTTTAGGGTTTAGGGTTTAGGGTTTAGGGTTTAGGGTTTAGGGTTTAGGGTTTAGGGTTTAGGGTTTAGGGTTAATTAAGGAATATACCTTAAATTATATTAGGATCCCTAATATGATTTAACTGGTATATTCCTTAATTAAGGGGTTTTGGAGTCTCTGGGTAATATAGGGCGCCTAAATAGTTACCAAAGCTAGTGTGGGGGCTCCTCATCATAATTACAGAAAGCAACATGGTACGGGCCTGCGTTTTGTGGGTTCAGGCACATGTCTACGTCTAATTAGAGTATAATATACACTAAAACCTTATTCTAATTAGTATCAAGGCCTCTATATTAGTTCTCTAAGTTAAGGGTCACTTCAAGGGTTCCTTAAAGGAAGCTATAGGAGTTTCTATAGGGTTTTTTTTATAAGGGTACTACCAGTACAAAGGTATCTCTAAATTAGGGTCCCTGTAAGGGTCCTTTTTATCAGGCTGCCGTACTATATTTGGGCCCTGCAAGGGACTCTCATTAGAGAACCCCCTAAACCCTAAACCCTAAACCCTAAACCTTAAACCCTAAACCCTAAACTCTAAACCTTAAACCCTAAACCCTAAACCCTAAACCCTGTGATTGGGACCTCAGGTTGGCTCAGACCGGCTCAGATACTGTACTTGCACCAATGCTGCCCAGAGTGCCAGGGTGAGTGTGGCACCAACCACAATGCTCAACCGGTTTAGGGTTTAGGGTTTAGGGTTTCGGGTTTAGGGTTTAGGGATTCAGCCGCGAATTACATAGCATGAGCAGCAACCGTGGCAGTTTTGGTAGACTTGGTGTTTAGTGCCTAGACTAGCAACAGCACCTGCATCAAGAGCGGGAATGCTCGTATGTCAGACCTGCCAGAACCTGAAGTCCTAAACCCTCTTGCTAAGGATCTTCGTTTGAGCTACTAGTATCTATCTCTCTATCTATCTGTGTGTCTGTCTGTCTGACTGTTTGTCTGTCTGCCTGCCTGCCTGCCTGCCTGCCTGCCTGCCTGGCTGGCTGTCTGTCTGTCTGTCTGTCTGTCTGTCTGTCTGCCGCAATATACCGAATATACCCTGCAACCGCAGCAAATCCTGTCCTTGCCCTGTTGTCCAATTTGATTTGAATGCTTTTACGGTTCGTGTGCCCTCCCATAACTCTGTTCCCAATGAAGAGGTCCCTACATTACAATCTTCGGGGCTCGATTATCTATGACCCGAAACCCCTATAGAATCAAGGGTTGAGGGTCTAGGGTTTACGGAATCCTTCAAGATCGCTTGGAGGAACTTTTGAAGTGCCCTTCTAGACAGACATGATATGGAGGTCCCTTCTGAACCCTAGCCCCGGGTCTTAGCCATGCAGGTTGGAGGGACAGGACTCTCCAGCTACCCTCATCCCCGGCTCATGCCAGGGCCTCACCTTGCAGGTTTCGGCCTTGGGGGTTAGGGTTTAGGGTTTAGGGTTTGCGGTTTGGACACTGAGAGAGCTTGTGGTTTTATTGTAAGGCTTTTGGTGGGCAGAGTGTGGCCTTAGAGGGTTTTTCTTGTGAGTTGTGAGTTGTGAACGGTGCTACGCCCAGTTGGTTTGCAATCGGTGCAACACCTTCCCCGAACCCGAAGGCCCCCGAAATTCCCAAACCGAAGCCCAACAAAGACTAAAGCCCCAAACCCTAAACCCCCAAAGCACGACAGCCCAAACCCTTAATGGGCCTAAACCCTAAGCCCTAAACCCTAAACCCCAAACCCAAAACCCCAAACCCCAAACCCTAAACCCTAAACCCCAAACCCAAAAACCCCAAACCCTAAACCCCTAAACCCTAAACCCCTAAACCCTATCCCCTCAACCCTACACGAAGACCTTGCTTAACAAGGCCCGGTGGCTGGAAATAGATACCACGGGCCGATCGCACCGGGC
>CAJNDV010015736.1:15294-35118 GCA_905221635.1 Symbiodinium sp. CCMP2456 | reverse complement strand
CGAGCCACACGCTAAAAAGGGACCCTAATTTGGAAAACTACCCGTATGTTTCCCAGAGTGGTCGTGGCAGTTCTTGAGAGGCCCGGAGACTTGCCCCACCTGCCTCCAGCCTTGCCTGCAAGCTTGTGCAGGTGTTGCGTTAGCTCTTCTTAGGGACATCCTTGTGCCTCGACACCCACATGCTCTCTACCTATAGTCTCCATTGTAGCTCCGTGTTTTTGGTTTAACCAACTATCTGTTAAGGATTTTACAAGGTATCCCCAAAAATCAATGGAGGCTATAGGTAGGATATCCTGAATACCTATAGGCCTCCAAAGCCAAAGACTTTCAACACGACTGATGACCACAGGTGCCCTGCTGAAAGCCACTTCTCACTGACCATGCCCACGAGACAGTCATGCAACCCGACACCCTAGACATAAAGCCTAAACCCCAAATCCGAAACTTAAAACTCCACACCCGCATCAGTCGCTGGTGAAGGGTTTGGGATTTAGTCTCCCGTTACTCGACGAGCGCTGCACCGAATTCTGCCGAGAGGCCAATGGGCTAGCAGACCGCGTGGCCCACATGTCGGATGATGAGCTCCTGCGTTGACCCCAGGCGTACCCTGCAACCCTAAACCCTAAACCCTAAACCCTAAACCCTAAACCCTAAACCCTAAACCCTCAGCCCCAAACCACTTGGGGGCTTGGTTGGTGTGGTTTTAATAAGGCCTACTGAGCCCAACAGTCTCGTATTCAAAGACGTCGAACGAGGCTGTGACCCAAGCCCTAAACCCTAAACCCTAAAACCTAAGCCCTACACCCTAAAACCTAAACCCTAAGCCCTAAACCCTAAACCCTTAATAAACCCGAAACCCCCAGCCCGACACTAGGAGTCAGCTTTAGGGTCTGTGGGCCTTGGGGTTTCGGGTTTTAGGGATGATGCCCCCCATGTGTTTCCCAAGGGGTTTGGTTTAAGGTTCAGGGTTTAGGGTTCAGGGTTTGGTATTTGGGGTTCGATTCAAGGGGTTGATGAACCCTAAATGCTAAGCCCTATACCGATTTAAAATGTTTCACGGAGTTTTGGCGAAAAATGTGTCTGTATGAGTGACTGTAGGCTGATATGGACCGTCCAATATCCTGCAATACAGGAATATACTTCAGATGATAGTCGGATCCCTAATGTGATTTACTTGCTCAAGCAAGGGGTATTGGAAGGTCTGAGTATAAGCTTTCGGTAGTTTCACAGGGCTTTACGCGTTTAGTGTTGGGGCCTTAATAATTAGAATCGGGCTTTGGGGCATATTATACTATATTCATAATAAGGAGCCCCTAAGATACGGCTGATGGACAAAATCCTGCATGACCTTATATGCCTAAACTATGGGATTTATGGTACTTTACTCTTTTTGGGTCATGCAGAATTTTGTCCATCAACAGTACTGGGGACCTATAAAGGGACCCTTTAAAAAGATTATATCTATAATAAGGAGCCCCGAAGATAGTATGGTAATCAGTTCGGCCGGTATTAGGCTTAAGGTTTGGGGTTTCGGGCTTGGGGTGCAACGCCTCGGAGGATGCTGAGCTCCTGTATTTCGACTGCATAGGGCTTAGTTCATAGGGTTTAGGGTTTAGGGTTTAGGGTTTAGGGGTTTGGGGTTTAGGGTTTATGGTTTAGGGGTGTAGTGCAGGGGCTTGAAAAGTTAGGAATGCTATTATTGCTCCTGGATTCAAGCAGCTGTAGAGGTCTAAGGCTCCTGTATCAGGTTTAGGGTACCCTACACCCTAAACATGATGATGAGCTCCTGCATGCGTTCTAGGCCTTCGGTTTGGGGTGTGTAGGAGTTCATTTGGGGCCTCAGCAGAGGCGTTGTAGTCTGTAGTAAATCAGCGATTCTGAGGTCGGCGTTCATGCTCCCGGGCGGCCGGGCGCTTGGTAACTGATCCCCGAGTGGCGGAATCGGGGTTCAGGGTTTGAGGATAATGACGGTTTTAGGTTGGGGCTGGATAAGGGGTCGCGTGTTTCGAGTTGCGGGTTCACGCATTTCTTGGGGTTCACTTCCAAGTTTAGGCATAGGGTGTGAGGGCTTTCTGGCTTTGCAGGATTTAGGATCAGGTTGCGTGGCGACTTCCCGCTGACCCCGAGGCCTGCGCCTCCAACTAGGTAGCGTTTCTTTTTTTAAGAATGGTTTGCGATTGCAGGCCCTAGACCCCAAAAGCTTGAAACCCGGTAGCCCTAAACCCTAAACCCTAAACCCCAAACCCTAAACCCTAAACCCTGAACCCCTGAACCCCTAAACCCTAAAGCCCTAGCCCTTCGGTTGCGGAGCTTGGGGCAAAAGTCTTCGCGTAGCCCGAACCTTCAAGTGATTCCAAGAAGTTCAATATTTTTAGGGTTTAGGGTTTAGGGTTAAGGGTGCTTCAAAGCAGGGTTTGGGGTTAAAGTATAGTATCATTGCATGGTTAATATTAATATTGGTTCAGGGTTGAAAACGCTGATACCAGAACCAACTGATTGTTCTGATTAGCCCTAAACCCTAAACCCTAAACCCTTAAACCCTCAAACATTGGATCGCAGGGTTTAGGGGCCAGGGTTTAGGTTTCGGGGTCTGAGGATGTTAAGTGTGTTAGGGTTTACTTTCTTGGTAGTCACCTTATTCCCTCCTCCACTAGAGCAGAATCCCAGTAGCTCCCTCCTACGTTGCTGTTGCCGCTTTGAAAGGCCACGACCACAAGAAGATTTACTCGGCCATGCTGCAGGTGGGGCTTCCAGCTCAGAAGATGGAGCGTCTTGCGGCTTTCCCGTGTTTTCGGGAATTCCCGTTCAGTCTTAGGCTTTAGGGTTGAGGGCTTAGGGCTTAGGGTTTAGGGTTTAGGGTTTAGGGTTTAGGGTTTAGGGCTTAGGGTTTAGGGTTTAGGGGGTTAATAGAGTTAAGGATTCAGTGTGCTGCAGCTTCTACTCGCGACCGATGTGCACGCGCCCTTCTCCGTTTTGCAGCGGATGCTTTGAGAAACAATCCGCCCTAAACTCGAAAGCTGTAGCCCTGCAGCCAATGAGCGGTTTCTTATGAGTCCCTTATGGAACCCTTATAAGAACCCTAAGCTCTATAGAACTGAAGTTGGCGCCTCCTAGAGTGCCATTATTTCGGCTGTGCTCTGGTGTGGCACCTTGGCGGAGACCAACGGTCCTACTACTCGGTTTAGGGTTTAGGGTTTAGGGTTGCCACTGTCTTGTCGGGTTTCGTGGTTTAGGGTGAGGTTTAACCAAACTTAAAGCCCCGAGCTTTACCTTTACAGCATTAAGCCCCAAAATCTACCTTTACAGCATCAAACCCCAAAATCTACCTTCACAGCATCAAACCCCAAACTCTACCTTTACAGCATCAAACCCCAGACTCTACCTTCACAGCATTAAACCCCAAACTCCACCTTCACAGCATTAAACCCCAAACTCCACCTTCACAGCCCCCTTGTTACCGGCTGCTTGAATTAACCCCTGAAACCTAAACCCTAAACCCTAAAGCTTCGCAGGCTGAGAAGAATGCAGAGACTGGGGGCCGGCCCACCGTGATCCTTGCCCGGCTCCTACGACAGATCGAGGCTGAATGTTCGATGAGGGTTTAGGGTATAGGGTTTCGGGTTCAGGGTTTAGGGAGGCTGTGCCGGCATGCATTTTGGCTTGTCTCTGACTCTAAAAACCCTAAGCTCTCTCGTGCGCGCGCATGGCAGTCGCAAAAAGCCACACCCTGAGACCCCAAACCCTCAGGGGTCCGAATACCTCGAAGAGCCTGACCCTAAGGGTCCAAGTACCCAAATAGTAAGGTTTCAAGGTCCAAAAACCATTCAGAGTATGGATTTGGGGACCTAAAACCTTACTAGTTGGGTACTCGGACCCTCCGGGATAAGAAGGGTTTGAGGGTTGAGGGCTTACGCGCTGTAGAGTCGGTTTCGTCTTGTGGCATTTCGGGATGAAGGGTTCCGGGAGCTTCAGCTTGTTCTTCTAGATTTCACGGGCTTTCACAGGGTCTTCAAGAGGCTCCAGAGGTTTTGGTTGGAGGTTGGGGCATGGTAGAGGTATTTGGCTATGAAAACCCCTTCATAGGGCTTTCAGTATGGATCCTATTTCGGAGAAGGCTCTGCTGAAACCCAAGTATTCTGAACCAGATTCCTACGTTGGGTCCCTTGGTGTAGGCCCAGATGCCAGTAGATTCCCTAACGTGGTTCCTGTTAAAGGTACCTTGCGATACTATAGGCTCCAAAACAACGCGGGCCAGGTCTGCCAGTAGTGCCCTTTGGCCCCCGCAGCGTTCCTTTCTGTTTTGTTAAGGAGTCTCCTCATCAAGTCGAATGAATATAACAGCTGGGGAGCTTAGTACAGCAGTGCCGAAACCACATGGGAGCTTCCGATAATCGAGGACTCTACTATGGAACCCTAGTGGCATCTTTAGGATAAGAGAGCCTCTAAACAAAGGACCCTTCGACCCTTCTTGTCACAAACTCCTAAATGTTCTTGTAATCCTGATGACATTGTCACACCGCAAAAGCCAGACTATTGGAGGCAGTATTTTCCACCACACTTCAAAAGCTAAGCCGAATGCCCTCAGCCTTCAGCCCCCGACCGTATGTCCCAACTCCACACTAATGCCGAAGCCCGAAATTTCTGAACAAAGGCTCAAGCCTTTCGACACCGTCCTCCACTACTACGACAAGCATCGGCTGCCCGAAAGCGCCCTTTCCACCTGCAAAGGAAGCTTGAGAGGTCCACCCATATGTGTGGTTGTCAAAATTATGGTCCTTTTGTGGGTCCTTATTATAATACGGCACCTATTATTTAGGGTACCCCAAAAAAAGGTACCATCATTTTGACAACTACCCATAGGTTTACCTCATTTAGGTGTCCGCTCCGTAAAAGACTTTGTTTTGTAGGCTCTAGTTGAGTGTCCCATGGTTTCCGAAATCTTCGGGATTATTGCAAGCACCCTCATTGATAACAAGGCCTGGACTGTAGAGCCCTGCCAGCCCCCAAAGGCAAGCTGGACCAACTTGAGTCTTAGTACTATAGAAGCTTAAATACTTACCAATGTCATTCCTTAGGGTTCCTTATTATATTTATATTATACAGGAGCCCAAAGCCCTGTTCTATTTATCAAGGCCCCTACATTAACGTACAGTGTCTAGTCTGTCCGCGAAATTATGCAGATGGCTGGCTAGCAATTTAAGTTGTCCTCCTAGAAATCCCCGGCCTCTTTGCGCGACTAGCGGGGGCGAAAGTAGCATGCAACAAAAGCCTTTGAGCTGTACGTAACAGGTTAAAGTTTTTCGGCAATTCCAGCTGTTGCTCGATGAGTTGAAGTCGCGTCCTTTGCAGTTGTTGAGAAAGGCCACACCCTCAATTCTAAACCCCTTCCTGTTTCGCACGCAACCCTTCCCCAAGCAATCGTGTCAGGTTGCGTCAGCTAAACCTAGACCCGTATCTATACCCTATCCCCCAGCCGCCGAAGCTCCAAATACAGCCTGATATCATAGAGCCCTGAACCGGTTCACCCGGCGAAACCCTAAACCCGATCAAAACCAGCTGCACAAGGTCGAGCAGGAGCTCAACTTGACCTACCATGACTCTGTGCAGTCACTGGTCAAGGCGCACGGCCCTTGTTTACTAGGTACCGGTTTGAGATAGCCTAGCCTTTTATTCCTCTTGTTGTTCAATGTAGAACGGAACCCTGACACTGACTAATTTTCAGGACTTTTGAAACTGACATCTTGTTGAGCATTGAAAAGCTAGTGCTGAGGAGCAGCAGCAGCATTGGTCGAGGCTATGATTTTGAACGCGGTGGTGACGGTAATCATCATCGTACGGAAGCTGCGACAGCTATTTCTAAAAGGCAGCAACAATCCCAACAGATGCAGAACTACTAACATCCATGACGTGTAAACACGCAAGACAAAGAATGTGTTCACTCGATTATGCCGAAACTGGGAGTCTGGCTTCAGGATTGAGGGCTCGTCTTCGTGGCTTGCAGCGACGAAGTGGAGTAGCTCACATGAAATTGTGCCTATTTTATGGTTCAGGGTTTTGAGTGTAGCGGTCGCTTTTACAGACATTCCCTCCTCAATTGGAGTAGGCTTGCGACGTTGTCACCATCAATTGCCCTCTTCATCCGGAGACAGAGCAGCTCGACTGCAAACCCGAAACATGCAGCGGCCTTTGTTCTCCCACGGGTCAGCTTGGTGTAAGGACCTAGTGCTTTTAGGGTTTCGGGATTCTGGAGCTCAAAGGGTTTTCTGCCCTCGATCCAGCACTCATGTACATCCTGCAAGATGATCCTCTAGACTAGTTCCACCATCAACCAAAGGCCAGCGCACTCCTCAATCTTCCTCAGGGTTGATTGGCATTTAAACAGGGGCCATAAGTGGTTGGTATTACTTTTTTGAAGACATTCTTGGCGTTCTTCTGGTTGGCTCCTTGACAATTTGTGGGGGGCTATATGAACTCTTATAACGGAGCTAAAAGTTCAACTTCTAGGAGGGTTCAGAAGTCAGCCAAGCATTGTTGTTGCCATTTTTAGGTCCTTGTTGGATCTTTCCAGGACGAGGGAGAGCAAAGGAGACCCTGGCAGCCCTAAACCTAGAAGCCCATTGTTTAAGGTTTTTTAGTGCTTAGGGGCTTAGAGTTGAAGTAATATAGGGGGCCTCAATTCTATTTCCTAAACCCCCTATATTAACCCCCAAACCGCCCATAGGCTTTTAAGACTGTATCTGGCAGGGGCTCCAAAAAGGAGAGAACCCTGCAGTTTTGGAAGCTATTCGGTTTAGGGTTTAGGGTATCGTGCTGCTTGCAGCTCACATGAGAACCGGCCCGAGTCAGCTATCGCAGAATGGGAGCTGCCACCGCAAGGAAAGCAGGTAACCCATTAAAAAAAAACCATGGAGCACCTGCTTCCAGCGTTCCTGAGTTCTACACTTGTTTTTGGGCTTAGGGGTTTATCAGGATTTCTTTTTAAGGATTCCTGTTCGAAGGGTTGTGTAAGGGTCTTAAGCCTTTTCGAGCTCAGGGTTTTGGGGCCAAACATGAGACCCGCAACCTGAGGCGACTGGGTCGCATTCGGTTGTTTCCGTAAACGCGAAGTATAGGTCAAGTCCTTGGCATGAACTAGATTTGTGGCTCAGCGTTGGAAATCTTGCAAGCCTTTGCCCCGGAGCACCGAGGTGGAAGAAATAGAGCTTTCGATGTGCGTCGACCTGAGAACCATAAGGCTCGATCCCATAATGGTGACTCTCGCGATGGCTGTAGCTTAAAACAGCTCCTGCAAACCCCCAAACTCAGATGCCTCAGGAACCTCTTCAATGCAGAGATGATCTACTCGATGAAGCGCGGGGCATACCTGATCAACACAGCTCGGGGAAAGATCTGTGATGCAGAGGCAGTCAAGAAAGCATGCGAGGACACGACGGCCCTGAGTTTGGGGAATCGGAGGGGGGTGGAGAATTAGGTGTTACTGATCTCCGTGGACGACTCGGGATGCATTGGGGGTCTACCAGGGCATCGAGAAGCGACGGCACGTCGTCTGGCAGCTCCTTTAAACCCTAAGTATAGACTTTGTCTTCAAGAAAGCTCTCACTGCTTGGGGTGAGAGCTGAAATCGCGATGTTGCCAAGGGGTTCACAGAGTGGGTTCACTCGTCGCGAGCGAAGGGTTGAACTAGCCCCAGGATTGACAAGCAGGTTCCGAACTTGATAGCGTGTTCACTTGCAGCCCAGTCTCGCTGTACTTCTAGGATAGGTGTCTAAAGTATGTGACGTATCCAGAATCTCGATTCTGAGTCCTTCGGCCGTATGCTACAGCCGGCCGAGACCCGCACTTCTAGACCCGAAGCCATAGGCCGTCTCTGCCGCCATCCCGAACGCCTTGAGAACTTCTGCCGTACTGAAACCGACCACGGAACTTGGTAAGTCGCTGTAACATCGGCAAGGACGTGAGCTAGAAGTCTCCTAAGGTGGGTTAACCCAGTTCCCTTAGCCTCCAAGCTGAAGCCTCAGCAGTGAATATAGGGGTTCCAGCAATTGGAATAGGGTTTTGGGGCCCCTTATACTATAGTTATAATAAGCAGCCCCCAAAATAGTATTGGTAATTATCTAGGCCCCTACATTACAGGCTCAGCCACCATGGAATTCTCTAGGAGGTCTTGGATCTTCTCGAAGAGCATGTCTACGCCTACGCTGAGAAAAGACAATCGCTGAGAGTTGGAGAAACAGATCAGAGATCTTCTTGGGTGCCGAGCAGTCAGGTAACCCCTATAACCACACGTCATGCGTTTTCCATCGATTTCTGAGGCAATACCTTACGTAAGTTTGTCCAGCAGGAAGGCCACTTGGCCGGCTACGCTGGCGACGTCTGGTTCCCGCAGCCGGCACCGGCGGATCACCCATGGCGCGGGATGAAGGCGGTCAGGGTCGCTGTTGTTTGGATTTTTGGCTTTTTTCACGAAGCTGGTTTTTTGGTCCAACATATGAACATCCAAATTCTGAATGGATCACTTGGGGACGTTCGCCGCTGTTGTGAGGGTCAACCATCAACATGCTGCACCCTTCATGGACCCCCTTTCATACTGGCAAACCCTATCCCGTAGCGTGTTCTGACTATCTTGGAGCCTACAAGGCCCCTGACACCGCATAAGAACCTGCACAACCTCACGAAGCCCAGCCCGTGGCAGGCGAATGCAATGACACCCCATGTCTCCGGAACGACTCTCTCCGCCCAGGCCATTTAGAAAAGTTTGGTAGTCCTCGGGCTTACAAAGGGTTTTAATAATTAGAATAGGGTTTTGGGGCATATTGAATGATAGTTATAATAATAATTATTTAGGTCTAATTTCGGGCCTGGGGCTTTCGGGTTTTAGGTTGCAGGATATGGCGGTTCCGGTTTGTCGTGATGGAAAGGTTTGTCTTTGGATTCTTATGCTCAGGGCGTTCTGGCCCTAGGTAAGCTGAAAGGGTTTGTGGGATGTAGGGCATGAATACTAGGAATCCTTGCGAGGGCTTCTGGTCTTATAGCATACCATACCGAATTATATTATAGCATAACATAACATAACATTTGTGTAATTAATATAACATGCTATCGTATGATCTACTAAGAAGGGGCTACATTCGTTTGAGGTTCTTGTTTGGAGCCCCGTCAGATACTTCCATCCCTGCAATATCCTCCCATCTCCCAGATAATGTGGGGGCCTTAGTAAGTTGAGTATTTTTTCTAGCATGTTGTACTCTAAGTATACCAAGGAATCCCCGAAGGTGATATGGATGATGATTGCAGCCCCTTTATGCTATCCGGAGTTGAGGGTGTAGGGCCAAGTTCAAGGCAATCTCACACCCGCGCTCATCTTTGCATGCACCCCGAAGCTAACCTCTGCGAAGCTTTCCCAGTCTTCATAAATCGTTACATGGCTTTAGCTTGTACTATAAAAATATACTAAGTAAGAGACTATAGCACACTATGATATGCTATAATATACTATAAATCTCCAAATATACCGTATACCACAATATTTTAATTGTCGAAGCACACCTGAAAGAAGCATTTTACCCTTGGAGCTGAGCCATAAAAGCGCCTACGGGTTGCGCCATAGCATGGTCTACGTCTTTCCTATTCTAATGGCGCATACAGCGCTGCCCGTGTGCTCCTATCTCTACGATGTTATTGGGGCTGGAGTAGACCATAAGCCCTAGACCCTGACCCATGATCATGTACAGCCTGCTCGGGCTCCCGTCCTCCTACGTATAGCGAAGGCTGCCGGTTTCGCCTTAGCCTCATTTAATTTCGGTTCCCTGGCATCTACAAAACCAATCCAAAGGATCGCAGACTTTGAAAGCAAAGGGCTCCAAACCTGGGGCGAAGGGCGTTAATCCCGCAATAAGAGTCCTTGTCTAAGGGATCCTGAATCCTACCTACCTTCATCCCACCTTTTGAGGCCTCCAATGAAACCCTCAGCTAAACCCCGGAGCCCAAACCCCAAACCCAGAAGCAACAGCGTTCTCGGCCCGAGAGAGGCGCGCTATGCCGCTGGCGTACGCGAAATCCTGGACCTGCAGGGGATCAAGAGTTCGCAGTAGTTTGCATAGCCCTTTCTAAGCCTATGCTAGAACATACCCACGAGCCCCCATTAGGCAAAAGTGCATCTTGAGGGTTTGAGTTCAGATTGACGGGAGCTCCAATGCCAGGAGCTTCGCAAGTTTCCAGGGATGCAATTTACCTTTGCAAAATCACAACACCCGGAAAACGCCACCTCCAGTTTCACGTGCTGTGGGACTTCTCTCCTTTTGCTAATGCCCGTACAGCCCCCGGACCAGTGCTGCCGCTTGCAGCCAGATTTGGGTGGTTGCCCTCGTGCAACAGTTAGGAGCTAGGGGTGGATTAGATCCAGCACCCGTGCAGCTTCGACTCTTCTTCACCGTGATGGAGAGCTGACTCTCCGGCCAGCTGGCGTGTGCGTGAGCAAGTTGCTGCTTCAACACTGGCCACCTCGCGATAAGCTTTCGCGGTAGTCTGCGTAGAAGATGAAGGTTTCCGGACGGCATGGAACAGCAAAGCCTGAAGCGCTAGCTCCGCAGATAAGAAATCGTCTAGTATTCGCTCATAACTCTTCTACATGTTCATCCTATCTACCGCGAAACCACCTTCTTATTTTTTAAAGCCCCCGTCGCACATCCATAAACCCTAAAACCAGGCGAAACCTTCATAAACCCTTCACCCAATGGACACTGCTTGGGGCTCCATGTTGGCTTAAGGTTGGGGTTTAGAGAAAAGGATAGCTCTGATAATTTACGGCTCAGGGTATCCGCGCTTCGGGGCTAACACCCCTTAAGTACGGAATATAAGTTGAAGCATAATAATATAGAAGCCTAAATAATTGCCAGTATTACTGTTAGGGTTCCCTTATTATAGATATACTATAAAGGGGCCCAAAGCCCTATTCTAATTATTGGTCCTACATTAGATAGCCTCGGATTGAATCCCTTTGCCTTGGGTAAGGGGTGTTAGGCTCTCTGGGAAGTTGCTAAGCCCGTCGCGAGAGGTCCTAAACTCCTTCCCGTTGATCTTCAATAAAGACGCCCAATTCCTGTTGCTACACCTTCCCTTGTAGAATTATGGTTTGAAACAGTATGGTGTCCCGATACTCCAGTTGCACCTCTAGTATGTCTATGTCACGAGTCATGGCCTTCTCGAAGTATCTTCTGCGGCTTTGTTGTCGCAACGCTAAACCCCTAAACCTCATCGTTTTGGTCCCAACCGTTGGGCGTGGGGTCTCATGATGGCAAAGCCGCAGGAATGTTTCTTCGATGAGATGCCTGGCGGCACTCAGATGCGCCGGCACCCCCGCCGACCCTATTTTCACATGAAGCCTAAAGCCCAAACTCGAACGTTTGATATTTTCCGTTATTGGGCCTAAGAGGATCTTACTAACGAATTTTGTTCAAAGGCTTTACCGGGCCAACTAGTCTTGTACCCCCACACCTTATTCTTCGACACCCCAATGCCGTGTGGACCCTGCTCCCCGCACCCCCGGGGCTGAGCTCTAAACTGCATCTATCCACGCCCGAAGTCCGAAGATGCTCAAAGCCCGGAATCCACGCATACAAGAGGAATCTTGACGCATCTTAAGGAATGCTGTTGCGAATCACACAGGCCCCTACATCCCTACGGCGTGGACCACGATGCCAACTATGCCTCCAAAGCCAAACTCTCATCAGCTCCACACTGCAGGCCATGGCCGTCAAGTAGCGATTGCAACACAACAGAGAATGACGGTCATCATCGCAAACCATGCAATCCACCGTGAAGACTTTTGAGCCTCTTCATCGAAATATGAATGGTAAGGAACAGACCCGTACATCGAAAACCCGAAGAGTCGTGATGGACTTGGCAGCATTAATACACTAGCTGCCGATGAGATAGCGGCCCCACCCCCCACGGCCGGCCACCACCACCATTGCCACGAGCATCACCGCATAGTCACGTTATACACGCCCTGGTCGTAAACACCATGATGCTGAAACCTGTGTTGTCTTCATCATCATTCACACCTTAGTCAGTATCTTCACATCATCACTATCATCCGCGACCCATCATCACCAATCTGATCGTAATTTCTCTCTTCTTCTTCATCAGCATCACCGGGCTTCTTTCGAGGAGACCAATCCGCGACGAGTACCTGATCGTGCACAAGGGACAGCTTGCGGGAACGGGAAAGCACAGTGGCTTGCCCTGAATACAGCGCCATTGCCACTGTGCCCGTTGCACTGATGCCTGCTGCCATCTTTACTGCTTGCAGTGGGTGCCACTTCCAAGTGCCATTGCTTAGAAAATCGACAAGAAGATGGCAGCCATGTCAGTATGACCATGACTGGCGAACTTCCTGTACCCGCACCTTTACTTCAGCATCATGAATAAGGGAGGGACCGAAATGATTACCAATACTTTCTTGGGGGGTGGAATGTTCGGTCTTAGGGGCGGTGCACATGGGCTAAGCTGTTTGTTTCTTGCTGCTCTGCTTGCATGAGCCGATGATGGCCACTTCACCACTAGCTCGTTTCCTTACCCGAATCAAGCTCTAAAACCCCGCCACTCTAAAGCACACCCTCAACCCGAAGCCCACAAATGTCTAAACTCAACTCCATCCTAAGCTTAAGCCCCATGCAACCCAAGACCGAATTCTTAACTGCACAGGCCCTTTATAGTCACCATAGTCGTTAGGGTTTCCAAAGCTTTGGTGTTAACGCAGGGCTCACGGCTTCGGCCTTAGCGCCCCGGTTGCTTTGGAACTTATTCAAAGTGATCGGAGTACTAAGAGCACCTACCTCAGAATTTCGGGCGTTGCGGGTTCAAGTCGCTCCGCCCTGCTTAAGAGAAGCACTGAATCTTGTCCCTAACCCCCTAGGTACCTACTATATAGGGTACTAGAGCCCCTAGGGCCCTCTTTAGTAGGTACCTGGAGGGTTAGGGTTGCGGTGTGGCGTTCGCCGCAGCTTCGAGACCTTACCGCCTCGAAGCTTCGAGTAATCAAGAGACTCCGCCGCCAGAAAACTAGGGAATCCTTGCGAAGGAATGTAGGAGCCTTAATAATTACCAATACTATTTTGGGGTTCCTTATTATAGCTATAGTATCACGGGCCCCAGAACCCTATTTTAATTATTAAGGCCCCTACGATATGTTTGAAGCCTTAGCTCCGCAGCCCGAACGTATCCTCCGGATAGCAGAGGTTACACTGAAGGCAACACGACGAAGGGCTCCGAGGACGTTGCGAAGTTCAAGGGCCTCGAGGCAGGGTGTGGCGACATAAGAAGAAATCCCGAAACCCATCCCAAAAAAAGCAAAAAATAAGAAAGAAAACGTATTTATAACTATATATATACATATAAAACTGCAAGGACACAGAACCCAGGGCAGGGCTCTCAGCCCAGAGATGTGTTCAAAGGTCAGACCCTGTTTCTTAATGATGAACAGTGTGGTTGTGGGGGTCGTAATTGGCTTCTTGAGGGTTTATTCCTGAAGGGTTTAGGGTCTGTGAGTCAGCCAATGATGCTAATGTAGCAAAGCTTGTCCTACAGACGCTAAACTGGCTTTTCGGATGAGAAACCCCTTCATGCGAAGAGAATTGATTACCGTTTAAAGGAATTCCCAACTGGCCGCCGCGGACATCTCGAAAATGCCCCAAAACCGAAAGCTCATGTCCTCAATCCTACACCTTTGCGTTCGAAGTTCATTCCCTCTCAGCCCAAATCCAGCTCGCGATGCACTGAGCTTGTGCCCCCTGATCAGGTTTGCCGACTTACTTGCGCCTGTCGTGGGTTCTGGTAATCTTAACTAAGCGGGGTTGGGTAAGAGAACAGGGGTCGTTTAAGGAGTTTCGATGGCGCTTCACATGTCACGGGTGACATGATCCGGAGATCTCATCCAGAGACTCCAACATCAGTTCTTAAGACTAACATATATGTATATACATGCTTACACGGCGGAACATTTTTGATTTGAGGAACTTCCTTAAATCAAAGTGCGTTGAAGTTTCTGACAGGATGTCAACACCCGCCCTGCGAAGCTGCAACGGGTGTCTACCGGTGGCTGCTGAGTGGACGGCTTTTGGCGGTACTAAAGACGCACCAAACGCAGTTTCAACTGTACAGCTGACGAGTCCGACCAATAACGTGCCGGACAGTCTGAAAGCATTTAAATAGCTTTTGAGGGTTCCATTTACTTATGGGAACTTGTGAGATCTGCAGCGTGCATGCCGTGTGGCCAACACTTTAGATGCCACCTTGTAGGCAGCATACCAATTGAAGAGCTGCAGGTGCAAAAGGCCGGCGAGGAGCAGTGCGTGCGAGAGAAGAGAGAATTGAGAGAGAGAGAGAGACAGAGAAGGATCCTCCGAAAAGGAAAGAAATTAGACCGTTTCGATCTTCATGGCAACAGCTCTGCCGTTGGGAATAGAGTACCTACCACATGAGTATCAAAGCACTTAGTATTTGCGGCAGCGGTGAGACTCGGTATTCTGATTACCCGATTTCACTGTTTTCTGTTGTTGCTATCAAGTGTTTTATTATTGCCACTGTCGCTCGATCTCTTCATTCTCTTGCACCTCTGGCCTGAATTCATCACACGAGACACGATGCAAATGAATCACATGATACGGTCTGCGCCAAGAGTATGCTGAGTGTGGTGGGCGTCGAGGGTGAGCTGGACATGAGCCGCTTCGGTTCACAGCGTTCTCTCCAATGAGACAGGTACTTGATCGAAATGCCTCGAATACATGCAAAAAATCTCCAGCCGTAAACCTTATCCCTGAAATTCAAACACCCAAAGCTACCGGTACACGGTAGTTGTTCGAGCAAACATGCCATATGGCAGGCTTCCTGCTTTAGTGCTGACGGTTGGCATGGCTTTGGGACTTCGGCGCTTTAGGGTTTATGGTTTCACCGTTCAGTTTAAGGGATGTAGAGTTGTACGCCTCAGGGTTCAGGTTTAAGATTCTGCGGTAGGTCTTAACTTACTAGAGTCTCCCTTCAGACGCATGGTAGCTTCAGGAAACGAAGGACAAGTTTAGAGCCCAATTATGCCAAATGCTAGATCCACCCAAGTGGGGCCCCTTTCGGGCTTGAGAAATCCCCAGATAGAGTTTGTTGCTTGTTCGAGGCCATACATGCAGAACGTGCCTGCGCAGCAAAAGCAAGTCTTCCAATGCTCTTGTTGCTGCCAGAGCAGTGCGAATCAGACAGCTCCACGAATCTTGGTTCCTGTTCAGGAACTGAGTTTAAACGACCATATAAGGAAAGCATACTTTCCTATTTTCCCCTTTTGACCCTAACTCTATTGTGACTCACGTTCAGCCCGACTCTTAAGAAAACTCAGGAGTTGTTGAAGACATGGAGGTGGAAGTGGTAGCTGCGGTGCAGCTGGACGAAACTGATCCAGAGGACGACATACAAAGTGGCAGTCTTTCCACGCCTGTCACCAAGTCGCGCAGCTTTCAGCCGGGCTTGCTGACTGTTGATCCGAGTCTTATGCGCGGCATATCGCTTTCAGAGACCTTGCAGAATCTCGTTCCTTTTCGGCAACACTTTCGACGTTCGTGTTGCGGTTCAACCGAAGGGCAATCCTGCCTGCCTTGTTGCGAATCCCATCTACGCATATCTCAACGTGGACCTAAGCCCAGTTAGCAAAGGAAAGCTAGCCCTGTTGCCCCAACTCTAGGTCCCTAAGCACCAATGCCCCTGAAGCTTCGACCCTTGTTGTAAATAGTTGGTAACAGCATTCCCTGGTGGTCCCTCATAAAAACTTTCGTATAGTACAGCATGGCATGGTAAGGTAGAGTATAGTATAACATACCGCACTATACGATTAACTTACTAAGGCATGGTGGACGCCTCTGGCGTTCCAAGAAGTACCGATCAGCTGCCTGGTCGTCCTCGCAGCCAGCTGAGCACTTTGATATCTTTCTCTCCCACGCTTGGGCGACGGAGTGGCACTGGCACCCGGGATGATCAGAGCTTCGGGTTTAAGGGTTTAGGGTTTGGGTTTAGCACTGACGTTTGGGATGATCTTGTTACTTTCTGGGTCGGCTTCCGGGCTTGTGGATACGGTGTGTTCATATTAGTCGCTTTAAGTATACATGTATCCATAAAGAAGACAATTAGATGCGCATATCATAATCAGTCCGCCTGCGATGATCGCTACCCGCACCATCAACACGGGAAGCAGAGCCAGTATTCAACATGAGGATCCATTATGTTGGAAAGATCAGGAAGTGCGAGCCCACAATCCTGCACCCAAAGCCAAAACCTCCCGACAGAGCTGCTGCGGAATTCTAGAGTTCAGGCAAGAATACGAGCTTGGTATGTTACGTGTGCGGCTGCATCGAATTCGAGCCTGTCCCACACGTGGACCGTCTGAATGTCTGCACAGAATTTTGGAGAGATCTATAAAGCAGAGCCCTTGAATGCTTTCCAGTGAAGGACCCTTCAGTCGAAGTGTTTTGCAAGCATGAGTGTTCCCGAGCCCTGCTTGGAACCTGGAAAAGCTTCCAAAGCCAATAGAACCCAAAGAGGTTTGAGAGCCGCCGAGGAAGTACTTGTCCCTTTCGCTCCAGACTGGCTGGAAGCACGCTTTACTTGCCTGGCTGGCAACTTCTGCGGCCACGGAGCCACTCTGGGTTTTCAGCACAGTTCAGGGTTTAGCTCGTTGTTGGCCCGGGGTTCGTGGTTTGCTATCAATTCTCTCTCCTACCTTTTCGGAGACTTCCAAACGGACCGCGGATTAACAATCGCCGATCAGTCTTCTGGCCTGCTGCGTTGCTTTTGGGGTCGGTTTGAAGGGCTTCCTACAAGCTTTGAGCCCTGATAGAGAGCAGCAAAGCCTAGCAAGTAATCCTGAAACCACACCCTCAAGGATCCTAACCCCTAAACCCCTAAGGCATAGCGGTAAGAAATGTCACTGCTTAACCGAATGAAATCGGAGACAGGTTGCTCTGGTGCTTCGACGTCTTGCCCACACACGGCTTGTACAAGGCACCCCTGAAGTCTTTACTGGTGGGCCTTTCGCATGCTTGCAGGGACTAGGGTCTTAGCGAGCCCTCCAAAGTCTCATCTTGAGGGACTCTTGGGGGGTTTCCGGCACAGGGTGTAGAGTCTGGGATTTACGGTGCAGGCTCATTCGTCCCGACACCCCGAAGCTGAATCCCACATCCTTCGCCGCATATCCAACGGACCATACCCTCTGTACTCTCGGGCGCCTGGAATATTATCACAACCCATCGGACAATCCTGCTCGGGCTTTGTTATTGATTCAAGATGTGCGAAAACTGATGCATCTGTCCAGGTACCTGAGCAACGCAGCACTCCAGTAGACATGCCGGGGCTTATAGAGATCTAAGATATCGGGATTTGGGGGTGTTGCACTCCCGACAGTCCACATGCTGTCCAAGAGCCATTCCCAGAGCGCGCCCTCGATGCACCGAAGACCATCCCATGAATGCAACACGACACCGTGGAGGAGCACCACTTCGGGAGGTGGCAAGGCGAGAGGGCGGGAAGACGATACACACCCCAACATGTCCACGGGCATGCTCGAAATTCCGGTGTTTCGAGACCACATCGTGGCCCCCCGAACTTGAGCGATTTCGAGTGATGCTCAGCCAATTTCCCCACCCACCAAGTGCCCGGTGGACGCGGCGAGCGCGGGTCTGTGGAAAGAACGCAGTTGTTGAGGAAATGCATCACGGGCCACAGCGGGAGTCGCAGAACCCAAGCACCCGCACCAGTACTAACTTCATTCCTCTACTCCGAACGTCAGAACTCCCCAGTCCTATTGACTGTCTGTGGAATTCGCTTCGGGTTGCGATGGGAGGATCAAGTTTGCGACTGTCCTCTGGTTTGGTTCATAGGAGCGGGGACCAAGACACAGGTGCTAAGGTTCTCCGTAGGCAGGTGTTTTGGAAACCCTTGCTGCCTCCCTGCCTCTTTTCAGCGAGCTAGTTCCCAAACGGCGAGCGAGAGAAATTCTGCAGCAGTTCTCAGGTGCAGCATCCGGACTTCGCCCAAGACGTTCCCTTCGGGGGCTGGGCGATGTTCCTCGCAGTGCCTATGTCTGTCTTGGCACTGGCTCCTTGACACCCAAGGCTTCGGGTTGGAGGTTGGAGCTCGTCCCTCGTCAGCTTGCCAGGGCTCTGGAGTTGTTACGAAGAGGCATTTTGAGTGTCAGAAGTAACGGGCACTTTGCTTCATGCCGGCAAGCATCCATTCACATGTTGTCGAAGAGGAGGTTCGCGGCATTTAGAACTATGACATGGACTGTGCCTGTTTGAAGATGTACTGCCTCGCGGCTCAGTCTCTACTCGTTCAAGACCAGCTGCTGTCGTTATTGACGCAAGTTACTGCTGAGGGATATTGGGTATCATTAGAAATACCATGATCCTTGCTACCATTGCTGCTTTCTCCGTGTATTCGTGCTTATGAGTCAAGTCGTTTTTGTCTGACGCCTCGGGCACAGGGTTGGAGGCCTAGCGATTCAGAGCGCCCTAAACCAAAGCCCTGGCCCTGCCTAATGTAAGGGCCTTAATAATTAGAATAGGGTCTTGTGGTAGAATATCTCTAATTACAATAAGGAACCCCAAAAAAATATAGGTAATCATCAAGGCCCCTATATGAAACATCCCTGAACCCTCAAAAGACCTAAACCCTGCAGCCGCAAAGGTCCTGGCCCCCCACTGGCCCAACTTCTGCCACCAGCCAGAGCTCTGCTTCTTAGACGTGGGGGCCCTGGCGTTCAGGGCCCCAGGGTCTTCGGGTTTGTGCGGTTTCGGAGGTAATTTTGACGTCGCTTGGCTTTGGTCTATGTAAGCATTCACCGAAGAACGATTCATAAACCCGAGCATTGCTGCGGCTTGCCAGCGGTCTCGAAATAAAAGCCCTGGGATCACGACGCAGATCTAGCGGTGCATCACGACGCAGATCTAGCAGTGCTTCTATTCCGAGTTGCAGAGGGCCTACACTCCTCTCTAAACCCTGAAACCTTCACCTTCCCTCAGACTCCAAAACCCCTTAATTAAGGAATATACCCTGAATCACATTAGGGGTCCTATTATAATTTAAGGTATATTCCGTAATTAAGGGGTTTTGGAGTCTCTGGGTTGAGGTTGTGAGCATCAACCAGGACGACGAGAGCCTCAAGCAGCAGGGGATTTACTCCCTTGGGGGCACCTCGCCGTGCTCTAAGGTGGAACGGTGTCAACCCCAAACCAAAGGCTAAGCCAATCAACATAGAACGATAGATACCAGCCGAGATCATAAGTGGCCAAATTTTCTGAGAGGAATTGCTACAGAAAATTTGGTGCTATCGAACCACCCCTGCTTGGAACAGCGGTTCGCGAGCACCAAACTTCCCGAGAGAAAGCTCTTCAGAAAATCTGGTGCTATCGCACCGCTCCTCTTTGTCTTCATGCCTCCATACATGAATGAGAACACCAAGAAACATCATGATAATCCTACTATTCGTGTTCAAAGCATCACAACCATCCGGATCATCGCAGGAGTGCTGACCGTAGTGCGATATTGACGTTACTAGCAGCGCAACAAGTGGTCTCGCAATTATAAAGGTATGCAAGGACATATGATTGTCAATAGTTTATCATTGCAAAAAAGTTGCTGATGGTTTTGATGATTGTTGTTCTGCATTGTCTTTTTGATTGTTGAGATTATAGTGGTTGTTGTTACTGTTGTGTGCCACAGATACACGTGTTCACAACATTTCGGTGCCAGCTGGCTGCAAGTCCTCCGGAGTTTGTATGCATGGCAAGC
>CAJNDV010015725.1:33198-53618 GCA_905221635.1 Symbiodinium sp. CCMP2456 | reverse complement strand
CCCTAAACCCTAAACTAAACCCCAAGAGTTCTTTTTGCAGCCCGGCGGATCTTGCGTTAAGCGAGCGGGCGCCAGGAGTTGAAGGACAAGTACGTCGTAGCCCTGCCAGGCGCTGAGACCACAGATTAGGAGTTTGGGGTTTAGGGGGCTTAGGGTTTAGGGTTTACAGTAGGGGTTTAGGGTTTAGGGTTAGGTTTTGGGGGGTTTGGGGTTTAGTGCTTTAGGCTTTAGTGGGAACCCCACACCCTAAAGAAGGAAAGGCTTTGAATAAAAGGAGCGCTGATCACTTCTCAAATAGTTCCCTAAATTAGTGTGCCTTTTGGGGACCTTTTTTAGAAGGGTGCCGTACTATGTTGGGGACCTAAAAAACCCTAATCTAGAAAACCACCCAGGACAGGAAGGAGAGACTGCAAGTTGCAGGCAGCCTTGTGCTTCGTGCTTTGCAAGTGTGTAGTTCTCTAAAGCTAGGGTCGATCCCTTCTTGGGTCCCCAATATAGTACGGCACCGTTATAAAAAGGACCCTAAAAGGGATCCATAAATTAGAGAACTACCCAAGTATTGCTGGTTGTTGAAATGAAAGATCGAACCCCGAAGCCGCAAGCGAAGACCCTACAGTACACCTCGAACCCTATACCCAGAGCTTCCGAAATCCCGCAATTAAGGAACATACCCCTTAAATCAATTTTAGGGCTCCTACTATAATTTAAGGTCTATTCCTGTGACAAGCTTCTGGCAGAAGCCCTTCGTGAGGAGGAGGGAGAAGACCAGGAGCCCCGGAAGAACAAAAAACACAACGAAGATCAAGGCTCTGGGCAAGCATGTGGGTAGTTCTCTATAATTAGGGTCCCTTCTGGGGTCCTTGTTATAAGGGAATTGTAGTTTAGTGAACTACCCATGTGTACTTGCTCCCATGAACATCAGCATCGACAGCTTTCAGATCAGCATCCTCAGAGCAAGGGGCTCAGCACAGGGAATGGCAAGGTTGTTACTTGAGCCGTCCACCTCCAAAGCTCGTCCACAACTCCATGTCTGGTGCCCACTCGCGGCATCAACTCGGCTGCTTTTGGGTGGTTAGGTTTGTGCAGCTTTATCTTTCAGGGCTTACTCTTTGCCAAGGCATCCAGTCATGTCAATCACCCTAAACACTACACCCTAAACCCTAAACCCTAAACCCTAAACCCTAAACCCTAAACCCTAAACCCTAAACCCTAAACCCTAAACCCTAAACCTACACCGTACACACTTATTCATCAGCCCCTAAGCCCGACCCCAATCCTCAGCCCTATCTGAAATCTCCGGCAGCGTTGCTGACCCTAAACTTTAGATGCCCTAAATCGGTTTAGACTCACTAAAACCCGAAACCCCCGAAACCCTAAACCCAAACACTGAGGTGCAGAGCTTTAGCCGGTACGGTCTCCGAGACGTCCAAAGAGGCATGCTGGCTGGCATTGAATGTAAAAGCTTTTCTATAAATATAAATATGTATATATATATATATACATACATATGTAATGTACTATTCCTTCGAGTTCCTTCCCATGCGTATTCTACGTATAGTGTGTATATATACATATATATATATATATATATATCGAAAGCTGAATTCTACTATCTGAGTCCTGTACACTAGCAGAGCCACATAGGAGTGCAGGTTAGCATGGGAGGGATCCGAAAAGCCTTCTGCAGGGGTCCCTATACTTAAGGGTCCTGTCATATCGGTATACATATCTATAAGAGTTCAGGGTATCGGGTTATGCCTGGGGCTTTGGGTTTAGGGTTCAGGCTTTCGGGTTATAGGTATAAGACTTTCTAGGACTTGGGTTTGGGTTTCAGGCATGTAGGGCTATAGATCGTGTACAAACATGCACGAGCCCTTTAAAATGGCGATGGCACGACGATCTCGGTACTGCGACTTACGGCGTACCGTAAGATCTTCTTGATATCATCCTTCTCATTGCGACTGCTACTGTTATTCTGCTACTGCTACCAATTTAGGTCTCCTTGCCGATTGTGTCTGAGGCTAGCCAAGTCTGGAAAGCTGGCTGAAATAGTTCGAGGCTGAGTTTAAAGCATACTAGGTAGGTAGGTAGGCAGGCAGGTAGGTAGGTAGGTAGGTAGGTTGGTAGGTAACAGTAGAACCATGACAGCTTCGACTTCTGTCCTGATTGCATGCGTAGAACCGAGACTATGCACCCGAAAACAGATGCATGACTCATCGTTGCTTAGGTTTTCCTGACAAAGTCTATACCCACCAGAAGCCTAGTGGTCTAAACAGGGTTCTGAATTATTGAACCATGGTGTTCTTCAGGGTTCTCATACACACTCGTACGGCTGATGGTACAAATCCTGCATTACTCCCATAGTTTAGGGTCCTTAAGGTAGTTCAGAATTTATAGCATCAGCAGTAGTTTAAGACCTTAAAGCCCCAATCCATTCGTTTGGCAGCTTGCCATCTCAACTAAGTACCTCTTGATGCCATTGCCTAAACCCTAAACCTGTTGGGAGGTCGATGAGGACGATGTCCCTCGGGACGGGGAGGCGCTTAGCTCCAGGGTTTTTGGGATCTTGGGTGTGGGGTTTAGGCCTTTAAGGGTTGATTATTGGGAATTATTAGGGCTTAGGCTTTATAGTGTGTAGGGTTTGGGATTGAATAATAAATCATGCTTTGAGGCTCGAGGTTTAAGGCTTTTTTGGGGGGCAGGATGATTGATTATGGGGGATTCGCAATGTAGGGGTCCTTCTGCAAGATGCAGTTCTGAACCCTCGACCTTTGTGCTGTATCCTGACACCCTGCCGGAACCAAGATCGGCAACCCGAAAACCGTGACTGCTGAACACAAAACCCCAGAAATCTAAAACCATGAACCATGCAAGACGGTAAATATAGAAGCCCGCATCCTAGATACAATGGAGACGATGGGTGTGTTAGAGTTCGGGGCTTCCGAGCTTTTTAGGGAGCTTTGGGGCTCTTTGTCCTTTATTAGATAACCGTCAATTAACCTTCCTGGAGAAACCCTAAACCCAACCCTAAAGCGGATTTCGGGCCAGCGCCTTTCAAGGGCCAGGCCCGTCGTCTCAGTTTCGGTGGAGCTTCGGGGTTCGGTTTGGGCTGCAGGGGTGTTGGGCTGCAGGGTTTAGGGTTTAGGGTGTAGGGTTTAGGGTGTAGGAGCAGAGTTGAGGATTCGGTTTAGGGTTTAGGCATTAGGATGTGGGGGTAGAGTTCCGGGTTAGAGGCATTTGAGTGTCGGGTCTAGGGTTTAGCGTTTGGTTTAAGTGCATATGTCATGTTTCAGTTTCCAGGGTATCCGCGGTGAACGGTTGTGGACTACTGCTGCTTTAATTGTTCCACTCCCGTGCTACCTACTCAACTAGATTAAAATGCTAGCCCTAAAGCCTAAACCTGAAGGCCCTGAATCCTAAACCGTAAACCCCATACCCTGAACCCTAACTACATCAAAATACCAGCCCAGCAATAAAATTCGAAGCAACTCACAGAGACCTGCAAGCCGAATGGCTTTAAATCTTGGCAGAGAATGAGTATAGGTATCATTGCAGTACGAAAACTATACTTGTAATTCATATCTGTAACTATTAAAAATGATCATTATCATGCGTGTTATTCGTTTATTGCTAAGGCTGTTTGTCATATGGGAAGTTATCTACATTAGGGTCCCTTCTTAGCTCCCCCAAGCAGTACGGCACCCTTATAAATAAGACGTATCCTAAAAGGGACCCAAATTTAGAGAACCACCCCCTAAAACCTAAACCCTAAACCATAATGTAGAGAACTACCCAAAGGATTATGCAGCTGCCGGCCAAGCTGGGTTTAAGTCGTAGCCGAGGCCCCGCTGTGTCAGGCTTGGGAGTTCTGTAGGGTGTAGGGTTTAGGGTGTACGGTTCAGGGTTTAGGGTTTAGGTTTAGGGCTTAAGGTTTAGGGTTTAGGGTTTAGGGTTTAAGGTTTAGGGTTTAGGCTTTAAGGTTTAGGGTTTAAGGTTTAGGGTATAGGGTTTAAGTAGATAGACTGTCAGCATCTGCGCGAGACTTCTCCCGCCAGGGAGAGCTGCTCTGTAGATGCAGAGATTTGATCCTCATGTACCTGGGCAGCACTGACTTCCTCCTGAAGGACTCAGCTCTCTTCTTCGGAGCTTGGGCTTTGAGGAGTTTTGGGGGCTTAGGGGCTTAGGGGGTTTAGGGGGTTTAGGGTTTAGGGTTTAGGGTTTAGGGTTTTAGGGTTTTAGGGTTTAGGGGTCTCTGTCTCTGAGCCCTGAACTCCACCACCGCCAGACCGAAAAGGCCCTAAGCCCCACCCGGAAGCCCTTCGCTGATCCTTCTCTGTCAAATTCCGGGGCTGTGGGGTCTCGATTGGAATTTACGACCCGAGCTTGGACCCTGTACCATTTTGAGGTGGTTGAGCACCTATGGGGTCATACCCTACCCCTTTTTTTAGGCACCTAGTTTTATGGTTAGGAAATGCTATATAAAAAAATAGGTACCCTAAAAAAGGGGTAGGGTATGACCCTATAGGTATTGTGTGGGAGGGTGTGGGAGTGGAGGGGTCAGGGGCTCTACTTGCGGCTCCATCGGTAGCTTCAGCTGATTCAACGTGGGTTGGAAGTATCTTGCGTCGGACCAGAACTACGTCATACTTCTTCACACTACTGCGTACTTGGTAAACATCTCTGTCTAAGAGATCCCCCTACGAACTTGCAAGTATCCCCCATACACTGGATCCCAACTCCCAAACCCGAAAGCCGCTATAGCCTGCGGAAGAGTTGCTTTCGAACGGCCGTGCGGCAGGACACCACCTTCGAGTTACGGAAGGTCGGTGCCCGAGTCGGCAAGCATCCTACCTAAACCCGGGGTTGTCGATTCTGTATCTGTTTCTTCAGTGTATTTCTATCCTAACCTTAAAATCGGATATCCCCAAAAGCTACTACAGTTTAGGACCCTAAACCCTAAAGCCTAAATCTAGGTGCTTTGATTTTGGGTGGAGGGGGTGGGGTTTCGGGTGTTAGGGCCCCCAAACCCTGTAAACCGTAAACCTGTAAACCCCAAGCCTTGTACCCTAAACCGCAGTGCTTAGGCATCACTTCGGAGTTTAGGGTACCGATCCGTATACTCGGGGTAAGGCGATACAGGGTTCAGGGTGTAGGGATTGGAGGTTCAACATATGGCGATGCATGCTACTGTTGATGGTGTAAATCCTGCATTACCTTAAGGACCCTAAACTATGGGAATTATGTTATGCTCTTTATGATGGGTAATGCAGGATTCATAGCATCCATCAGCCGTATCCCTCTATAGTCTACAGTTCCCTGCATAGTTATGGTAGAACAGATCACGAAATCCTATTCTGATGATTGGTTCTGACTGTTGAGAACCCCCTTTTTGATACAGAACTACAGGGTTTCAGATGGCTCGGGTGTTTTGAGTTTACTACAGAAGCTTAAATAGCTACCAATACTTCAATACTGTTTTTTGGGGGCTCCTTAATGCAATTATAGTATAGCGGGCCCCAAAACCCTATTCTAGTTATTAGGGCCCTTGAGTTTAGGTTTTAGGGCTCGGGATCTTCTCCTGTGACTTTAGCCAACTCTCTGAGCCTTGAGACACTTGCCCTTTCATCCCTGGAAGCCTGGGTTCCCCAGTAGTACCCTTTTGTCCTTTTTCTTGTTGGGTGCCCTTATTAAAACCAAATAGTAGGAAAAAGGGTACCCTTATTATTAAGGGGCTACTGAGGAACCTAGAAGCTCCAAGGCACTCTAAGATTTAGACCCGTTCCGTTTAGCTGAAAGGGTTTAGGGTGTAGGGTTCAGGGGTTTAGGGTTTAGGGATTAGGATTTAGGCCCCAACACAATAATAGTGGTGTAGATGGAATATTCAAAAGCCCGTGATTATTATACTCGTATTAGCTTTGGTGGCCACAATTAGTTCTGAGTGGGTGCTCACCAGTACCTTACATCCTCAAGTAGAGCGTGCCGTTTGTCTGACTGGGGGGTCACCAGATTCCTTTGAGGGTTTAATATAGGGGCCTCAATAATTACGTATACTGTTTGGGGGGTTCGTTATTATATTTATAGTATAGTGGGCCCCAAAACCCTTTTCTAATTATTCAGGCCCCTACATTAGTTTAGGTTCAGGGTTCTGGTTTTTAGGGTTCACGGTTTAGGTCTTAGGCTTAGGGTACCGGTAGTAGCCAAGGGTATAAGCATCTCCACACCTGCAGTCGAAATTACCTTAACCCCCCAGGTACCTACTATATAGGGTTTAGGGTTTAGGGTTTAGGGTTTAGGGTTTAGGGTTAGAGCCCCTAGGGCCCCTTATAGTAGGTACCTGGGAGGTTAGGGTTACACTTGCAAATACTCAAGTTCCGGATACGTATACAAATAAAGCAGCAATAAGCAACACGTATGGATGTATGTTACAGATATACATATGTATGTCTGTGCATGCACGCGTGTGTGCGTGTGTGTTTGTTTGTTTTTGTGGTTTCTTTTTGTGTGTGTGTCTTCCAGAGAGTATAGGATCCTGCGGCACCCCCAGGGCCATCGCTACGGCATCGTGGGCTCCAACGGCACAGGCAGTGACGAACTTGCATCAGACAAAAACCTAACCCTAAACTCCTAAACCCTAAACCAACTCATTTGGTGCGGGATTGGCTTTGGCATTTCTCATGCTGAAAGTGCTGCGCGAGCCACGAATTGAAATGGTTTCGAACGCGTAGAGCTTGGGTCCTTATGCGGGAAGGCCCGGATAATGTGTGAATAGCTTCAAACAGTGGAAGTTTGTCAAGGGACCGCAACAAGAGCGTTTTGCATTGCCTGCTGCTTTTGTCACACACTAACCCGGGTGTGTCCCCTGACACCCAACAGCAAGCCCTCAAGGGGCGAATCCTTTAACCGCCTTAGCCGTCCTCCTCCTCGTTTCTGTTGCTGCTTCGGTTGCTGTTGCTGTTGCTGCGATTGCTACCGCGGCTCATTGTTGCCAGTAGTATCTCATGGCGTGCAGGCAAAACCACGCTGATGGAACGCATCGCAGATGGTGCTATTGCAGCTGGACTCCCAGAGCCCTTCTGATTCGAGTACAGACTTCTTATCTGCAGACATAGGACTCTTTGCTCTGCTTTGATCTGTTGCGAGTTTGGCTTTGTGGGTTTTGAGTTGTGGCTGCAGCGGTGTCCAGATGTTTCCATATGTTGGGCCGTGAGGACCAGAATTTAGATCAACCCCTTAAACCTAAACTCCTGAACCCTAAACCCTGGACCCCAAAACACCAAAACCCTAAACCCTAAACCTCCAAACCCTAAACCCTAGACCCCAAAACACAAAAACCCTAAACTCCTAAACCCTAAACCCTAGACCACGCAACACTCAAACCCTAAACCGTTTCAGAGCTCTTGTGGAGTTGAGAATCCCCTCAGTTTGGAAGCCCGCAGCACGCAGATCTTCCAGAATCCTTACGTTCAGGAATAGACATTTATATTGAAATACCCCGTAGATTCTTTCCCTCTTGAAGCGATATTGCAAGATCTAGGACACAATCATATACTCTTAAACTCACGCCGATGACAGCAATATCCCCTAAACCCTAATCCCCAAAACCCTAAACCCTAATCCCTAAACCCTATAGAGCCTAAGACCTTACCGAACGAAGTCTTCAAGACGAGGAGCTCTCTTACACTTCCCTGCGCTTTGCCGCGTGCTCAGCAAGCCCATTGAGGCAGAGCCCCAGCTCCAAGAAGAGGGTTTAGGGGTTTAGGGGTTTAGGGGTTTAGGGGTTTAGGGTTTAGGGGTTTAGGGTTTAGGGTTTAGGGTTTAGGGTTTAGGGGGGTAGGCTGTAAGGGTTTAGGTTTAGGGCGCCGGGCTCGGTTTAGGATTTAGAGTGCTTAGGGCTTGCGTTGAGGGGTTGAGGTCGGGTCCTCCGAGGGGTTGCGCACGCCATAAGCATGCCTTGCAGGAGGTTCTTGCGATTGGACGTCTTGTTACTAGTTTCACGGAGTCCATATACAGAACTGAACTGGGCTCAGAACTGAGCACAACAGCACTCTGCTCCAGCACCTGGAACAGCCTGTACTAGAGCGCTCTTGAACACCGTAGCAGATGCTTCCATGTGCTCGAAGATTCATAGGTCCTTAATTCCTAAACCCTAAACAGCCTGACAGGGGCTGTTCCTCTCATTACTTGCCAGGATGTCCGAAGCTCCAAATAGACCTTTCAACACTTAGGGTTTTGGATTTAGGGTTTAATGTGGGGCTTCTTGAAGAAAGTCCTCACTGTTGACCCCTACTTTTCGTGAAACTTTTGTCCGGGGCCGAATCGGGGTCCACGGCTTACGAGGTGTAGCGGTCGTGAGCGCTTCCAGGCTTCCAGACTGCAAGGTGTAGAGCCCGAAAATGATCCCCCTCTTCTGCATCCTTGCACGACCTTTCCCTACCAAACCCTACTTTTTGGTGGGTTCCCGTAAATTCCATAGTAGGGCTTTTAGGCAAGGACCTACGAAAACGTAGGCTGTGCAGCTGAATGTAGAACTACGAACCCCTGATCCAGCAAGGCTAAACCTTCCGCAGTAAACCTTAACCCTAAAGCCCTTATCAGTTCATCCTCATCCCCCGAAAAACCCTACACCCCATTGCAGATCCCGTATAATCCCTTCCCCTTAGCATCAGAACGACCCAAAAGCCTTATAAAAATAGGGTCTTTGGGCCCAAAAGCTTTAGAACATGAGTCCTTCGAGGGTAAGGATTCAAGGAACCCTTATAATACTCGGAGCCCGAAATCCCCAAACACTGACAATGTGCAAGGTACATATCCACCACGAGTCGCTCAGTGAATGCATGAGGCTCAGGATCGTACAAGTTCAGGACCTCGGGTTTCGGTTTAGGAGTTTATAAGGGTTGAGGGTTTAGGAGTTTGAACCCCTGTGTAGTGTTTAGATGTAGGCTTGACATGGTGTTGCTTTGGTGTCTAGGTGTTCAAGCATTAGCAACTAAACCCCAAACCCAAACGCTAAACCCCATACACATAGTTCAGGGTTGGGTTCAGGATGCCGCCAAGGGACATTGGCTGATAGGCTGCTGATATGAGACCCATCTTCGCCTGGGCTTGGCTTCGCGTTTATGGGTCTAGGCCTTCAATATGGCGTTTAAGGCTTATAGGGGTTAATGTCCAATCCCAATTTGGGGGTTCCTTATTTTTATTTATAGTATATGGGGCCCCCAAAATTACTAAGGCCCCTACATTAGAGGGTTTATGTCGTAGGGTTGCAGGCGCAGGATGACAGACCACATTTTCGGCCTGCCTTGCAAGCGACAGAGGCGCTGCCTCTTGAGGGATGTCCCTTCAGTCTGCTGGATGTTTAGGGAGTTTAGGGCTTAGGAATTACGCTTAGGAATTATATTGGGAAAGCCTACTTTAAACTAGTTAGATCCTCTTTGTGACGTCAGTCAGCTTGACAATTCCTCCGGCTTCGGAGAGTTGAGGGTCCGGCACTTCGCAGTCCTCAGACAGCCATTTCGCTCTGATCAATCGACTCCATCCCTGCTTCTGCTGGACACAGCCCTGAGACTCAGGTTTGCCGACGCCCTCTAAACCCTACAATAGGAGCCTAAATAATTACTGACACTATTTTGGGTGCTCCTTATTATATAATTATAGTCTAATCTACCCCCAAAACCTGGTTCTAATAATTAAGGCTTCTACATTAAGCCCTAAACCCTCGGCACAAGCCTGCCCCAACGGGATGGGGATGTAGCTTCGCTGCAGACACCTAAAAGGCTCTCAAAAAAACCTGATATGTAGGTTCTTATTTAGGCTTATATATATATATATATATACATAGAAGCCTAAATACATACCTATATTGTTCCTTATAGGTTCCAAGTTATAATTACACTGTAAGAGGAGCCAAAAACCCTATTCTAATTATTAAGGCCCCTACATCAAGTTTGGTCAATTACCCTTGAAGTAGTAAGTTCCATTGTCTCGGTTCACAGATTTCGAAAGCATCCATTGATGTTGTTCAGGGTCTGATGGTTAGGGTCTGGGGTTTAAGGGTTTAAGGGTTTAGGATTTAGCGCGAAAAAGAACTTCTCATCCCATCGAATGCTGATTCGCAAGCCCGAAACCCATCTAAACCCTTAACCCTAAGCATAACAATAAGGGAAGGAGCCTCAACAAAAAGAAGCTCTAGACCCTAAACCCCTACACCTTACACCCCTAAACCCCAAACCCTAAATCCTAAACTCTACACCCCTAAACCCCTAAACCCTACCCTAAACCCCCAAATCCCAACACCCCAAAAAGGTATGGACAAGTCACTGACGGCCGCGGCTTACGCGCGGGAGGCCTTGGCCAGCTGCAGCCCAGTGCACCCGCCCCCGCCCCGCCCTCAAAATTTTAGGTTTAGGGGTTCGCGGTTTAGGGTTTAGGGCTTAAGGATTTAGGGCTTGGGGGTTTAGAGTCTGGGGGTTTAGGGTTTGGGGGTTTAGGGGTTTAGGGTTTGGGGGTTTAGGGGTTTAGGGTTTGGGGGTTTAGGGTTTAGGGGTTTGTGGTTTAAGGGTTTAGGGTTTGGCGTCAAACCGGAACCCCAAGCCTTGAGCCCCATAACCGGAACACCTGAAATCCGTTGGAGACAAACCATCCCGTCGAACAGTCGAATCAAGCTTACCTTAATCCCTTATAAAGCCATATAGAAGGGTTAAATCGCAGAAGAATTTCGTAAATTCCTAAACCTTCATCCCTAAACGTCGGTACTCTCCCAGGTGAGTACATATGAAGCCCGAGGTTGGTCTGCAGTTAATCAAACCCTTATGGTGTCCAAGAACCGAGCGGTTAGAGTTTAGGGCATATAGAGGTTAGGATTTCTGGCTTGGCGCCAGGTCTCACCGGTTATAGTCAGGAATTTCGGGCTAAGGGCTGATTACCCTTAACCTTGTGGAGCGGTCCAACCTGTACCTTTCTCACTTAAATAACAAGATGTGCCCCAAAAGGGCTTAAGGTTCAATTACCATAAGAGGCTTTTTCCTGGACTCGAAGCCTCACACCTAGGAAGCGTCGGTTTAGGGTTTAGGGTTTAGGGTTTAGGGTCTCCCAAAAGCAAGCCAAACATCTCAATCCGGCAAGGAGCATACCTGAAGCAGAGCTTCCTAACTTCGCCGGACTTGGTGTTCGTCTTGACTCATTGCTCAAATCATGGGGGCAACGTACTTCAACGTGCCAGTAAACAGGAATTTCAAGCAGCCAGAATTGAAAAGACACTTTCGCCCAGTCCTAAGCCCTGAACCCTAAACCCTATATATATATATATCATGTTTTTTTCTGTGAAATCTACGAGACGGAACACCAGATGCGTAGTTCCAAAATCCCTCTGACCGCAAGAATCCTAAACCCGAAACCCTGACCCCCATATCCTTTTATAAGGAATATACCTTCAGCCAAAATAGGGATCCTAGTAGGACTTAGGGATATTTAAGGTATAGTCCTTCTTTAAGGGATCTTGGAAGATCATTGGAAGGTCGTGGGTCCGGAAATCCCGATCCACGCCGCCTTGGCCGAGGTGGAAGGGGATCAGTCCTGGAAATCCACGGGTTACGGTTTGGGGCATGGTTCAGAGGATATATATATATATATATATATATTCTATATATATATATATATAAAGTTATATATATATATATATATACATAAATCAGACTTGAAGGGTTTACACTGGTTTACACAGGGTTCTATTATAAGGCGCTCGTGGCTTTCTGGCTTGCTGTAAGGGCTGTACAGGCTTGTTTGTATAAGGGTACAACGGGGTACTGAGTACTGGGTGGCATACTGGGCGTCCCGAGAGGCAACTTAAACTGAGAGCGTTCAATCTGCGAACCGTGCAGGGCAGGATTCCATTGCAGCAATACGCCTGTTGGCAGCAGCTACACCCTAAAACGTAAGCCCTAAGCCTAATCCCTAAACTCCTAATCTCCTAGACCTTATAAACCCTAAACCCTAAATTCCTAAACCCCACACTTAGACTTCTAAACTTCTAAACCCTAAAGCCTAAACCTTAAACCCTAAACTCCTAAATCCTAAACCTCATCCCACATCGCCTGCAATGAAAGGAAACCTGAAGCTCCAGGAAATGAAGTATGGCAATGGCATGGCAAATCTTATCTGAGCATCCCAAGGGTTAGACCCTTAATTAAGGGGTCATAACCTACTATTTCGTAGGGTTGAGGGTAGTTTCAGAAAACTAGGGTGCCCTATTTAGGGGTCCTTATAAAAAGAATCTTACTATTTAGGGTCCTTTTTTTTAGTGTGCCCTATTTTCTGAAACTCCCAGATGCGACCGAGTCTCTCGTAGACGTGGAGCAGCTTCAACGAACTGTCGAGATAACCCCACTCTACAACCATTGAAATTGAAACCCCATACTCTATAGAACCCTAAAACCTTTACCCCATAGAACCGTAAAGCCTAAAGCATAAACTACAAACAAAGAGCCCTAAAACCCAGAACCCTGAAGCCTAAACCCGAAACAAACCTAACCTTTTAAAACCTACAAAACCCCACGGATCATTAAACACGTGGTTTAGGACTTAGGGTTTAGGGTTTGTTGAGCTCTCCGAGCTGATCCAGGTCGGCTTCACGAACGCGAGAAGCTGAAATGAGACTTTCAGTTCAGGGTTTAGGATGTAGGGTTCAGGGTTTAGGGTTAAGGGTGGGTTGTCTGTGTTTTGCTGTGAGTATTGAAGGGTTTGTGCGTTTTCTCTGGGTTTGTGAGTGCTCGCGTGTTTGTTGAGTTGTCTTTGAGTTTTATGAGTTCTAACAGGCTTGAGAAGCCCGCTGCCCGCTTTGCAGGTTTATAGTCTTTCAAGAGTTGTACCAGGTTTTATTGGGCTTCATCCAGGCTTCATGGGGGTCATTTATGAATGTACCTTAAACTTTACTAGGATCCTGCCAACATTTAAGGTATATTCAGTATATTCCTTAATTAATTAAGGGGGTTGGAAGATCTGGGAAGCTGCCTCTACAGTAGTTGTTGAGCCACGGGGAAATATCATGCTAGTATGAAGGTCTTCAAACTCGTGTTTTCTGGCGGATGTCCAAAGAGCTTGGGCAATCCTTCGGCATTATTAACTTAGAAATTTATGTTCCAACTTTCTGGCATTCACTGTGGGCTTTATGGTCGAGGAAATTTCGAGCTCAGGCTTAACAGCTTAAGAGTGAGGTGTTGTGAGGGTGAAGGGGGTTTGTGTAGGTCGAGGGCTTAATGTACACCCATAGGCTCCGTTATAGTTCCGTTTTGTGTTTTGTGGTTCCTATAAGGTCCTATAAGGTAATCCCCAAAAAAGGAACTAATGGAGCCTATGGGTCCTAAACCCTAAACCCTAAACCCTAAGACCTGAACCTTAAACCCCTAAACCCTAAACACTAAACCTGAAACCCCTAAACCCTAAACCCTAAACCCTTTAAGTGCATGTATAAGTACCCTCACCTTCGGCCCCAGGCGCTGAAATCTAAGCCTGTCTGTGAGCTGTCCGGAGGCCTGGCCCCTGCACAGTCGGGTTCAGGGTTTAGGGGTTTAGGTTTAGGGTTTCGGGGTTCAGGGTTTAGGGTTTAGGGGTTTAGGGTTCAGGGGTTTGGCGTTTAGGGTTTAGGGTTTGGGGGGGAAGGTCTGCTCTGTACAAGCACGGCTTGGCCCTTGGAGTATGACCAGCATTTGTAGCGGGAACATCATGGTTAAGTAGTTTGCTGTGTGTTGCACTGTTGCTTGTTGCAAAGCCCTATAAACCCTAAGCCCCTGAACCCTAAACCCTAAAACCTGAGCTTTAAGGCTTAAAGACGGCTCTGATTTTTTGGGGCTTGGAGCTCATACCCTGGCCCCAGAAATACACCCAAAAAGCTCGGTTCAGGGTTTAGGGTAAACCGTTGATAGGCTTTGGAGCAGTCAACCGCTTTTGCGAGGGTTTCGGGTTTAGGGTTTGGGGACCCCATACCCTTTCGCTACGAGTCCAAGTACTTTGTTACCTAATAACCTATACTCTCCCAAATAGGAACCTACATAGCTATTGTCCTAACCTATACTCTCCCAAATAGGAACCTACATAGCTATTATCCTAACCTATACTCTCCCAAATAGGAACCTACATAGCTATTTTCCTAGCCTATAATCTCCCAAATAGGAACCTACATAGCTATTATCCGAAACTTAAATGCCTATTATTGGGTTTTGTGCGCCCTTGCCCTAGCGGCTCCATGACCAGGTTGGCGGGTAAGGCTTCTTCTAGCGACGGCCGTGGCTCGCCAGGCGTGGCCTTCCGACACTTGAGTTTGAGACGTGCACCAGCAGGTAGGATGCATCTGACTATTGGTTCAACCCAAAACCCGGCTAAGATTTGGGATTTAGGGTTTTTTGGTGCCGGAACTCGTGTGGGTTCTTGCTTTACCTTCGAACGCTGTCGGCCCATGAACCCAACAGGAGCCGACTGTTGTTTTATATAGTGAATCCTATACACCTTACACTGCGCACCTTAAACCTTCTGCCCTGAAGCCTAATCCGCCTAAACCCTAAGTCCAAAACCCTCAAGCCTCAAAACCAAAGGTTTAAAGTCCTCGCGCCAAATTTCAACGCTGAAATCCCAAACGGTGAAGGCCCCAAATCCTGACTCTTATGTCCAGAGCCGAATCTGATGAAAGCTGATTCATGGACCTCGCCTTAATCGACGGAGGCCGATGTGCTTCTGCTGGACGAGCCGACGAATCATCTCGATTCACAGGATGGACCCAGGGCCCAACGATCGGGTGTAGGACCTCGGATGCAGTGTTTGCCCTACCTAAACCTTTTAGGTTTAGGGGCCACTGGTGTTGGATTCTATAATTTGTTGATTCAAGGCTCCTGTAAAGCCAAGGGGTTTAGGGGCGCTTCCGGGGTGATGAGTTTACATAGCTTCCCACACCTTCAAATGTCCTTCAGCTACGGGGAGTAAGTATTCGTTGAACCATATGAGGGATTCGAACATGTAACTTGCATGGTTATGCTATATTCCTGCGTTGAGAGATATTGCAAGATCTGGGTTAGGGTGGATGTGCTTTTAGCCCCTTAACCGCTTAGGACCAACAGTTCCCAAGGTTTCGGCTTGTCGATGTCAGCGCCGTGAGATTTGCTTCAGCGGGGCCAGTCGTCGCTGCTGTGGAGCAGCGTGCTGCGTACCCAACACTAATATTACAAAACACTGTGCTACGAGTCCGGTGCAACCTGTTCCAACACGAAGCCACACCACCTAAACCCCTGCACCTCAACGCCTACATCCCAATATGGACCCGATGAAAAAGTCTAGTGCTTGAGAGGCTGTTGCCTGGCTGGTTGGCTACATCACCCAAGACCTTGCAGATTCGACCTCTGTGGCCGTGAGCCCAGGACGAAAGGTTGCGGAGTTCTGTGGTTTAGGTTTGGGGGGTCTAGGGGTTCAGGCTGAGACAACTCGACGTCGTTTGCTTTACAGGTGGTTTGTCAAGCTGGAAGCGCAGTTAGCATGTTTGGGCCCACATACAACTATTCTACACGCAGTAGTAGCTCATAATGGGCAACTGGGATGTAGGGGGTAAGCTGTCAGAAAAGCTATTCCAACATAGCCTTGGAAGGGCGTCGCGCGATTTGCGGACACATCCAGGCCTACAGCTGCGTGCAGCCCTCAACCCACAACTAACCGCAAACCCCGTGCACACTAACTAAGCTCTACCTAGACCCCCCAACTACTATGTACTACAGCTTGAACACCCAGGCCATGAGGGCTTGACCAAACGGTACCTGGGTAACCCTAAGCCAGAGACCCAAATCTCCGAACGCCAAGCCCTAAACCCAAACCCCGAAACCCTAATAACCCCCAAGCAACCCTAAACCGTGACTTTGGTCTGCTGGTGCACTGGGTTTCTGTGGTTCAGGGTATATTGCTCTGTAGGGTTTTTGGGGCTTTGCCTTCGGGCATTTATAAGGGTTTCTTAACGGCCTGAAACCCTGAACCTTGATTTGGGGTGGCGGGAAGGTGGTCTCCCATGATGCTTCCTTCTTGGATCAGATCTGCACAGACATCATACACTTTGACGAGGCCTGCGCAATCCTAACTTCTCCTTAATTCAAGAGCTTCCCCTAAGGGTCCATGTACCCAAATAGTACATACATTGGCCCTAAAGTACCTATATAGGGACTACATTAAGGCCAAAGTATATACTATTTGGGTACATGGACCCTTAGGCTTCCAAAAAGCGTCGCTAGAAGGGCTGGGTGTGTAGGTGCCTAAATCGGCAGAATAGGCGTTGAGTCCTTAAAGTGTTTAGGGTTTAGGGTTTAGGGTTTAGGGTTTAGGTGCCTAAATCGGAATAGGCGTTTAGGGTCCGAGCCTTGTGTAGGGATTTCTGAAACCTATCCTACTTACACTTCGAGTTTCGTTTGTGGCAGGGCTTGACATCATAGGGCTGGTTCCCAGCGAAGTATCGACCTACCTTCAGGGCGAAAGGTGCCTTTACAGGGTTTAAGCTTCTATCAGCATAATCGGCATTCATGGTGTAAGGGTACGTGGCCCCTACTTTCAAGTGTCATTCGATCCACAAGGATTTTCAACGCCCACCCCCCTACTCCAATGGTCCAGGCTTAAGCGATCAAAGCATAGCTTGCAGGAACCAAAAACATCTTGTGAACCGCACGCAAAGAAGACACACCCAAACACCCATGAAGTTTTAGACGTTAAATCCTGTGCAGAGTCAATTAAACCCGCAGCTTTTATACGCCTTCAACCCAATGTCGCGATGGCCATCACCTAAACCCGAAACCCTAAACCCTAAACCCTAAACCCTAAACCCCTTAAGCCTTAAAACCTAAACCTAAGCCCTCCAAAGCCCTGCACCGAATCAGCCCTGAGCCTTAAAAACAAAGACCCGGAACCCCCACATGTTACTTTCTGGCCTATCTACTTGAGCCTTAAAACGCCTACATTTGTTTGGTTTCTGAGTTTAGGATTTAGGGTTTAGGGTTTAGGGTTTAGGGTTTGTTTGGTTTCCGAGTTTAGGAATTGCTTTTGTGGGTCTGGGGCTTGGGGGGAACGTGATTTCCTGACATGTCTCCTTCGCAGTGCCGGCTGAAGTACTACAAGGGCAACTTCCAGGCGTTCCGACAGCAGGCGAACGGCGGGGTTTAGGGCTCAGGCTATAGGGTTTAGAAGTCAGGGTTTAGGGCGTAGCTTTGCGGGATTTTGAGTGACCCCGACCGTCCATGTACCTATACACCACATACCTTAATTTGGGAATCCCCCTATTGCCAAGGTCTATACTAGATCGGTACATGGACTCGCCAAGGGCTGTTTCGAGGTTGTTTGAGGCTTGATCGAGGCCTTCGGATATCATGGGGAGGGTGGGGAGGGGGGGATGGAAAGCTGTGTGGCTCTGTGGTGCAAGGAGGCCTTGAAGGTTGTGGGGCCCTCAGTTCAACGATCAGCTTGGGTCTTACCCCTATAAAGGCTCGAAAGGGCTCATGTTTTGAGTCTTTTGGGCCGAAAGACCATACTATACAATACAATGCGTTCGGGATACTGTGAGCCATAGGGTTTCGGTCTTCGAATGAAAGGATGAGGTTGAAGGTCTACGTACCAATCCCCAGATTGGCCACGCCGCCCTACAAAGTTGTCCAATGAAGCATACATTGCTGGTTGAAACCAGGATTGGCAAGGATTCACAAACTGTTTGTAGCCACAGGCCTGTAGAAGACTTTGTTACTAAACCCTAAACCCAGTTCATGCTTGGGATTCGACATTTTAAGCTGAAGCCCGGAACAGGGCACCCTCCAGAGTCACGGAGCTTGTTGGGCCTGAAAAGGGAGCCCGATTTTTTCCCTATATATCTTCATGCATGTAGCAAATAATCAAATGTAACCTGGATGAAGTCCATTTTCTTCACCGAAAATCTGCTGTTGTGGGCCGATCTGCCTGTGAAACGCATTCACTCCGAGCTGCAAAACATGCAACGGGAAGCCGACATCCAACTAATATAGGAGCCTGAATAATTACCAATACTATTTGGGGGTTTCCTCCCTATTATAGTGATAGTATGATCTACCCCAACACCCTATTCTAATCATGAAGGCCCCTATATTTGACCTACGGCCCGCAACTCGAAGTCCTACAGTAAACCCACAGCCTTACGCCTCTGCAACCGCAACAGAGAAGCCCGAACCAGGTGCAGCTGAGGGACGCGCAGGAACTCTTGCAGGTGCACTGAAGGGCTAAGGGCACTGGATTACGGTGGGGAAGCAGGGCTTCGGACAATCAAGGAGCTGAATCCAACTATTTGCAGGGCAGGTTCAAGTGGGTTTTTAGCTACCCGTAGGCTCCATAGTAGTTTCTTTTTGGGATTACCTTCTAGGATCCTAAATAGAAACCACAAAAAGGAACTAAAAAGGAGCCTATGGGTAACTCATTGGATCTACGTGCGCCCAATGTATAACCCTACCTGCATCTGCTCATGTCCTTGTGGCAGACCCCAGCTCCGACATGTATAGACGGTAGGATAGTTTGAGTCTGCTTGTAGGGACGAACTACAATATATATATATATATATATATATTAGACCGGGCACCGCTCCTGTAATGGTTCAAAACTAGGTTTAAAACAAAAAACACAGCCGAAAAGTAGCACCAGCAAACGAGATCGAATTTGGGGCCCGGGAGCCACCCATCAAACTCAGAGCCGAGTCAGTTTGGAGCTCGGGAGCTCCCCATCAAACTCATAGCCGACCCACTCTAGGGACCGGGGGCCTTTCACTCAGCTATTAATTAAGGATGGAAGGGCCTCGATTTCTGCATCCACACCTACAAACCAGCTCCATTTGGTTGGGCTGGATATGTGCCCCGAGGCATCGAATCAGAGTGGATTCCCATGTGACCGAAGAGAAAGAGTTCGGTTCTCTAACACACATACCGTGTCAAAAAACCCAAAGTTCACTGCACGTTTAGCCTCGTATGAACCCACGGAGCCTATGAATAAACTGCAGCCAGCTTACATGACCGCTTCCACTGTTACTGCCAGTGCCTAAAACTACGCGAGCGGTACCTCGCGGGCTGGTGCAGTCCCTGCAAAGATCATCTCGAGCACCAGGATTCCCAATCAGGAGCAGAAGCAAAAGCACCAGAAATAGCACCAGAAAAAGCACAAACTCCCAAACATGATCAGAAGCAAAAGCACCAGCCTAACGGAACACGAGCACAAATTTCGCAAAAAGACCGGAAGTTTTAGCCCCAGGAAATCCGATCAAGTTCGTACAAGTCTGACGCCACTCCTCCGCGTTCCCTTAGAAAATTGGATCAGACGAGCACCAAAAAAAAACACAAACTCCTAAACATGAGCAGAAGCAAAAGCACCAGAAAAAGCACCAGAAAAAGCACCAGAAAAAGCGCTAGAAAAAACACAAACTCCAAAACTAGAGCACAAAAAAGCACAAGAAAAAGCACAATTTCAACCGGAGAAACTATGTCATAGGAAACACCAGCAAAAAAGCAGAAGATTTGTGCTTTTTTCATAAGTTCGAACACCAGGATTCCCAAACAGGAGCAGAAGCAAAAGCACCAGAAAAAGCACCAGAAAAAAACACAAACTCCCAAACATAAGCAGAAGCAAAAGCACCAGAAAAAACACTAGAACATGCACAAACTCATAACTTCGAGCACCAGAAAAGCACAACACGTTTGAGTCGTTTCTGTCGCGCGGAACCGCCCCCAGGTCAAAATATGATCAGCCGGAGAAGAGCCAGGACAGGCCCGGGTCAGGACCCCAGAACAGGTCTGGCTGGCCAGGACCCAGGCCCAGTACTAAATATGAGAGAGCCGGACCGGGTGGGGTCGGCCAGGACCCCGGCCCAGTACTAAATAGGAGGGAGCCGGACCCGGTCCTGCCGGCCAGGACCCCGCCCAGTACTAAACATGAGAGAGCCGGATCCGGTCCTGTCCTTGTGGGCCAGGACCCCGGCCCAGTACTAAACATGAGAGAGCCGGACGCGGTCCGGCCAGCCGGGATCCCGGCCAGTTCATGTTGGTCCCGAGTCCTAGGGTCTGCAGATCAGGGGGAGTACTATGTTTGTATAGTGGGATTCAGACATGGATTCGGTGGGATTAGTTGTTCGGACCCCAGCTTTGTAGGAGAGGCTCCATTATAAACCCGAAACACCAGCCTTGCTTCAATACCAACTATGATCACCCCCCAGACCATAATTTCCTATTTTGTCTGGTGCTTTTTTTTGTGCTTCTGTTTCTGCTCACTATTACAGGGGCGGTGCCCGGTCTAATATATATATATATATATATGTATATATATGGTCAGGCGCTCCGCGGCCCCCGCCCCCTCCCCCCCCAATGCTACATGGTCCAGGAACCTCCCCCCTCCCCCCTGTGGGTGGGGTG
>CAJNDV010015725.1:0-25456 GCA_905221635.1 Symbiodinium sp. CCMP2456 | reverse complement strand
CCTAAACTCTACACCCTAAAACCCTGAACTTAGCGCTCGAGGCGTGGCGAGTCTAGGCTTGTTTCCTTCAGAGACTCAGTCACTCCCCAAGGGTCCTAAGTTTGGGGTTTAGGGGTTTAGGGGTGTAGGGCTTCAGGGGTTTAGGGTTTAAGGGTTTAAGGGTTTAGGGCTTAGGGCTTTTAAGTTTAGGGTTTAGGGGTTTAGGGGTGTAGGGCTTCAGGGGTTTAGGGTTTTAGGGTTTAGGGTTAAGGGTTTAGGGCTTGGGGGTTTAGGGTTTAGGGACCTCCATAGTATGCAGGTCCCTAAACCCTAAGCCCAATAGTAGAATGTAGGGTTTCTTGTCGGGTTTAGGGGTTAGGGTTCCTTTAGTTCCCATGTAGCTGTAGAGTAGAATGCAGGGCTTCTATAATGGGAGTTACTCGTACCCTAAGGCTCAAAATAGCCCAGAAGCCTTAGATAGTATGCTCTTTGGGCCCAGAAGCCTTAAACATATGAGTCCTAGAGCCTTAGGGTTATGATTTGGGAAAGTATCCCCCCCCATAACTTTGCCTGGGACACTTTGGGATTAGCATCTTCGTGCTTTGGGCGTTTGTTTAAGGTTTATTGGGTTTAGGGCTTTCCGGCCGTAGGATTCGCAATTCTATAGCGTTTGGGGTTTAGGGTTGAGGGTGTGGAGTTTGGCCCTAATGGTGCGCAGGATCCAATATTTAGATACTTGGGTTCCGGATAGTAAGTAGCTATGTAGGTCATGTAGGATTACTATGTGGGAGAGTACTGTATATGACTTTTAGGTACTTGGACCCTTGAGCTTGTGTTTGGCTGTCGCTTCTTTGGGGCTTGGGTTTTAACATGTTAGCGCCGCTTAATACCCTCTTACGTTTCGGAATTCGGAGTTCAGCATTGAGCCCTAAACCTTATACCCTAAGCCCTAAACCCTAGACCTTGTAAGCCTTATAAACCCCAAACCTTGTGGGCCCTAAACCCTCAGCCCTTAACACTAAATCTTTCAGGCCCTAGACACTAAACTCTATAATCCCCAAACCCTGCACCGCTAGCCGGAAATCGCAGGAGAAGATCGCAGAGCGTCAGGGTCTCCCCTAACACGTTTAGGGTTTAGGGTAAACCCTAAAGCCCTAAACCCGAAGCCACCTTTTAAGACCGAACTTGCGCTCCGAAGTCCTCCAAAGAGGTCCCTTCTGTGCGGAGAAATCAGGCTCCAGTCGAGTCTTTTAAGGGTTCAGTGTTTAGGGCTTAGGACTCAAAACGGGGATTTGGGAGCAACCTGAGGGTTTAGGGTTTAGGGTTGAGGCTGAGCAGATAAGCACAGTTAATCTACACACTCTTGGGGAAGTGCAAGAACAATTGTACGGTTCAGGATACAGGGTTTAGGTTGAAGATTGAGTCAAAGAGCGGTTGAGAGTTTACAGTTTCAAGGTGTGGGGTTACCGGGCCTTTGGGTAAACCCTAAAACCCTAAACCCTAAACCCTAAACCCTAAACCCTAAACCATAAACCCTACACCCTAAACCCTAAACCCTAAACCCTAAACCCTAAACCCTAAGCCCAGCTCAGAATGAGGCACTGGTCCCCAAGCCCTTAACCCTTGTTGACGGAAACTTGGGTGTTGTAGAGGCCGGAATCAAAACCAAGATTAGTCCTTAAGGTTCCTTGATGTCTAAATATCATACAGCAGAGCCCTAATGAAGTCCTATTCTAATTATACTGGCACCTGCATTAGGTACACTGTTGACCCGACCGCCAAAAGTTATGAGAAGCAATTGCATTGTAGCCGGTGTCAGGGGTCGCTTCCTTGGGGACCAAGGGACCTTCAAACGTGGGGGGCGCTGTACCCTTACCTTATGCATCCCTATATTGTGGTAATTGTACATTAAACCCGTTTAGGGTACGTTTCGTCCTTTGGAAGGTTCATGTCAATGGGTTGGAGCTATATAGGCTAGGCCGCTAGGCATCAGCAAGAAGTGCCTCATCCCCTAAGTGGTCAACGCCAAGAAGAGCAAGCAGGCAATCCATTGATGCGTGGGAAAACTCACACACTCCATGCGGGAAGCTACTCTTCTTGTGAGTTGGTTAGGCCTGCTATGTGCGTGTAGGTCCGCCAAGAAACGTAACCGGCCAAGAAGAGGAGAAGCTCGGATGTCCTTTATTATTTTGTCTCTTCTTGCTCATCTGAGGGGCTGCGGCGGCCACCCAGCAGGGCCAACTCGCATGACAAATATCACAGAGCTGACGCACTTCCGAAATATGGTAACCCACGGCTCAAGGTGGGTAAACGGTTGCTGGCACCGGGCAAGTACTCGACGATTGTTCACGCCTCGATGAACAGGCGCCGCTGCGCTGCGCTAGGTTGTCAGTGAACCTTCCGATGCAGCGGGACAGGGAGTGGCCACCTCCGAGGTAAGCTCGAAGCCTGTGATCGCCTTGGCTAGCCTGCGCGTGTGCCAGTTTTCCCACCTCACCCCCTCAACCCAACACCCTAAACCTGGGATGTAGCCTGGACCGCCTTAACCCTACCTTGAGCTACCAAAACCTACCTTTTTTGTAGGGTCCCTATAAATTCTACATTAGGTTTTTGAATAAGAACCTACAAAAAAGGTAGGTTATGGTAGTTTAAGGTACTCCCTAAACCTTGAACCGCAAAGTTGAGAAGCCTTGTTCCTTTCATGGTATAGGCTTTCCACCGGCCGGCATAATATAGAGGCCTTAATATTTAGAATTGGGTTTTGGGGAGGCATATTATACTATACAATGATAATAAGGAGCCCCCCAAAATAGCGTAGGTAATTAATAAAGCCCCTATATTGTGCTGAACCAGGCATTTTTGTCCGTGCCCCATGCCATAGCAGACCCCCAGCTCAAGCCTACTTTGGAAGGCTGTTTAGGGTTTAACTACCCATATAGTAGCGTTTCTTGGAACCCCTATTCGAACTACATATTCTCTTTGCCCGAAGGGTCCATTTTCTTACCTAGTGGATTTTGTAGGGTCATATAAGTTCAGGTTGCCCCCATAAGTCCTATATCCCTGACCTTAACCCTAACCCCCAATAACCTACCTTGTTTAAGGAAGAAAACAAGGAAATTATCATAAGGAACCCGAAAAGGCAGGTTTTATAGGGTCGACGTAAACCCAAACGACTTAGGTAGTATTATTAGGGGTACCCCTTAAAGGATACCCCTTCTGAACCCTACTTTTGGCCCTCTTAAAAGAGACCTTATTGAGAGGGTCTATATCCCCAAGGGTCTCCCTAATCCTAGCTCCCACGATTGTTTCTTGTTTCTATGGACCCCCACGTCGGAGGCCAAGTGTTGACGAGCTGGGTGCGGCGGGCGAAGTGGATCGCCACAGGATTGGGCCAGCCTCCGGTTAACTGCTTACTTGGAGGCCCAGGGGACTTAGTAAAGTAGAGTTATAAGTATCCGAAATGGAGTTACCCCAAGTAAAACCCTACTTGTAACCGACTTACTAAGTCCTCTGAGCCTCTAAGTAGACGAAGTTGAGGTTCTTCGGTTTGGGGCCTTAGGATTACAGGGTTTAGGGCTTCAGGGTTCTAGGTTCGAGGCTGGAGGGTTTAGGGTACAGGGTTCAGGGTTTAGGGTTTAGGGTTTAGGGTTTAGGGTTTAGGCAAATTGCGAGACAGGACGGTGCATTTCAGAGGCCCTGAGACCCCAAATCCTACGCCCTAAACCCCTACAGCAGGGCTCAGGGTTAAGGGGTACCTTATTTGGGGCTCCTTATAATGAGGATCCTACTATATAGGGTACTATATCAGGGTCCCCTATTTTCGCAAACCCCCACATAAACCCTAATCGCTGAGACTTAAAGTCTTGAACGCAAGGTTTCCATCCTAAGGCCTTGGGCCAGCCCAAAGCCCTACCTCATCGTGTCCTAGGGTTTCGGTTTAGGGTTTAGGGTTTAGGGTTTAGGGTTTAGGGTTTAGGGTTTAGGGTTTAGGGTTTAGGGAGGGTTTAGGGTTCAAAAACTGGAGAAGAGCCCTTAAACAAACCACGGCGAACAAGGACCCTAAACCCTATAGAGCTCTTATAGTACCATGATAGAAACACGATAGAAGCCCTCATCGATCCCTTTAGGGAACGCTAAACCCTAAGGCTGTCCTGATCCGGCATTTCCTCGAACCCGGACACCACGCAGATGTCAGAACTCCACCCTCGTTAGGGTTTAGGGTTGAAGGGTGGCATCTACGTAGATTCCCTGTAACCGAAGCTACCCACGAACCTGAAGTGATCCAACGACAAAACCCCGAAGTTTGACATGGTTATGGGAGCTAGCCAACCACCACCTCCTCATAGACATGTGAAGCCATGCGTCCTTTAGGGGCATCACCTTCATCAATAACTGAGGCTCCTGCATATTTATCGATACACACACACACACACACCCCAAACTGCCACTCCATGTTTCCTTGCGCTGTACTATGCTGAATCGCGTTGCGCTGTCATGCTCCTGAAGAATCAGAGTACTCTGCGAAAATAAGACACAAAGCAGCGAGAAATCCTTGGCAACCGCAAAGCACCCCAGCCTTCGAGCCAAACCCTCAAGCAGAATAGTATACTTTCATCGGCTTGTTTTTGGTGTAGGCCCCAACCCAACTTAAAACCCTAAAAGCCCCTAAACCATATGAGCCGCTCATATAAGCCCTAAACCCTAAGCCCTAAGCCCCTTCGGAAAAGGGGAGCCACTACACGTTAAACAAAAAAGCCCTAAGCGCTAAACACTAAACCGTATTATTGGGGTTTTTCTTGAGGAGTCTTCGCCTTGCCTACGTCGCCCAAAGCCACTCGCCCGAGGCTCAGCTCGTCCTGTTATCAGGGTTTGCTTAGGGCAAGAAGGGTTTGACTTAGGGTTCAGGGTGTCATTGAGGGGTTTAGGATTTAGGTGGGGTTTAGGTTTGGTTACAGTTTGGGAGCTTAGTTTTCAAGGTTTGGCCTACGGGGATTTGGATTCTGTTGTCAGTGCCAGCATATTAAACCCCTAAGGGTCCATGTACCCATGTACTAGATACTTTGGCCCTGAAGTACCTATATAGGGATTACTTTAAGGCAAAAGTCTATACTGTTTGGGGACATGGACACTCTTGGCGGTTTCACCGAGATGGCAAACGTCTCTGGGTTAGCAAGCCCTGCCCAAGAACTGCTTGCACAACTCCCCGGACACTTTGTAGTAGAGTAGGTCGCCTTTAACCTTTGTGAGGTACTAGAATCCCTATATCTAATTCTATAATATTCCAAAGGTTAGCTTTTAGTTCCCTTACAATTCTGGACAAGCGAGTGCACGAGCTCGTCGGGGCATTCGACTAGATTTCCCGGAGCTAGTATAGTTCTACAGATACGGCGACTCATGTTGTCTGATGCGGATACATGTACGTAAGCAAACTCTCACATGTATTCACAGGTTGAGGCAATAGCACTTATCTACGTTGGCTTAACTCTAAACCCTAAACGAAACCTATAAACTCTAAACCCCCAACCCTTCACCCCAAACCCTAAACCCCTGAACCCTGAACCCGAAACCCCTGAACCCTAAACCCTTAACCTTTAGGTTCCACCTCGGCGAGTATGCGAGGCAAGTCTGTGTGCGGCATGGCAGAGTGGATCTCAGGTAGTTTAGGGTTTTGGGGTTTTGGGTTTGGGGTGTTGGGTTGTGGGTTTCGGGTTCAGGGTTTGAGGTTTAGGGTTTAGGGGTTTAGGGGTTTAGGGTTTTAGGGGTTTAGGGTTTAGGGTTTAGGGTTTGAGGTTTAGGACTTCAAGGTTTCGGGTTGTTGGGGTTGGAGGTTTTCAGTTCATCATCTTCAGAGAAGAAGGCCTCAGCTGTGGAACGTGGAACGTGTCGCTTCTTGGAGCGTTCTACAGCGGTTCAGGATTTTCGGTTTGGGGGCGCAGGAGCTCTCACATGCAGCGCATGTTTGTGTAAAGGGCCTAAACCCTAAACCCCAAACCCCAAACCCAAAACCCTAAACCCTAAACCCTAAACCGTTGGGCTTGAGCTTTAATCAACCGGTCAGAGCTGACCGACGCCTGGAGCCGAGGTTATGTAGCTCACGGAGCCGCATGAATCAGAATCAGAAGGAGGAGGGTTTAGGGTTTAGGGTTTAGGGTTTAGGGTTGAGCAGAAAGAACCAAAACCACACTACTCTAATTTCCTGGTATGGGTCGAACTTATCATGCCCCAGTTCCTATCGTTAATTATACGATTTCCCTTGTAATTACTGTCGTCCGCACTATAAGTCCAAGGAGCCGCCTTCATACCCTAAGGCTCTGAGGACTCATGTCTTAAGGCTTTTGGGCCAAAAGTCCATAGTGTATAAGGCTTTTGGGCCTTTTTGAGCCTTAGGGATATTCGTCCCCGTCAAGCTCCATTAAGGTGTTGGGGTTCGGTTTCAAGGAACATGCACCGGATGTTTGAGGATGTGGCTCTTTTGCAGTGCTGTAGAGACAACTTTGTGGACCAGTAGTCGCGGTCAGTAACGAAGCGGAGAAGAGACTTTTCACCTTAGTTTCTACATAGAGCCCATGGGCAGCCAGTTGTTCAGCTACGCTTGTGCATGCCTGAATATATGATGACGACCTAAACCCTGACAATTAACTGTAAAGCTTAAGATGTAGCGGCTGGAACCGAAGCAAGTGGGTTTCGGGTTTGCTAGAGATTCGGTTCACAGATGATTTGCACTCGCAACCCGATGTACACGTCTACCAACGAGCTAAGCGGCAGGTGCACTCCGGAGGAGTACATCCAAGTCCGATACCGAAACGGCCCCTGGCTTAGAAACGTGTTCCACGCCTCGAAACTATGCTCTCTCAACCTCAGATGAGAAACCCCACATGTCGGTGTCCTGAAGCATCACCGCTGTAGCCTAAACCCACCTATGCTGACCCTAAACAATTGCAGATATATGGCTCGGAATAGATACGAATAGTATCCCTTTAGAGTCTACCTATACTACTCTATACCCCAAACCAGATAATAATTATTAAGGCCCCTGCATGTCACATCGGAGCCCACCCCTAGACTAAGGCCAAAGGTTGTTTAGGTTTTGCTGTTCACTTGCAAGGACCTTGTAGGAAAGCCCTGCCCTCTCAACAGCCGCCGTCGCCGAACAACTCAGCACAACAAGGCTGCAGAAGCCCTAAACCCTAAACCCAAACCCCTAAAACCTGAACCCCTAAACCCTAAAACCTAAACCCCTAAACCCTAACCCCTAAACCCCTAAAGCCCTAAACCCGAAACCCAAAAAAACCCAAGCCCCTAAACCCCTAAACCGCCCTAAACCCTAAACCCACACCGATCCGAAGTGAGGCTTCCAAAGGTTCCCTGCTATAGCAAGACTGCTCATAAAATGTTGGGGCCTAAATAAGTACATATATATTTAGGCTTCAGGGTGTAGGGTTTAGCGTGGTGGTTCCTTAATATAATCATAGCATTCTAATTATTAAGGACCCTTCTGAATCCCCAGATCCTAGTAAACATATGCAAAAGGCCCTTTTTGCTACATGTCCCGACGAGGAGGTCCTGCGTATGCCAGACATCGGGTTTCGAGCAGTTGCAGACCGTGTGTCATAAACCAAACCGTAGACACCCTAAACCCTAAACCCCTAAACCCCTAAACCTTAAACCCCAAGCCCTAAACCTCTAAACTCCTAAACCCCTAAACCCCTAGACCCCTAAACCCTAAACCCCAAACGCTTAAACACTAACCCCTAAACCCTCAAGCCCTAAACCCTTAAACCCCCAAGCCCCCAAACCCCTAAACCCCTAAACCCCAATCACCTAAAGCCCCAAACCCTAAACCCCTAAACCCCTGAACCCTAAACCCCAAACCCCCTAAAACCCTAAACTTTAAACCCCCTCTAATGTGCTGAAAAAAGGTTACGACGAAGAACTCCAGAGAAGGCCCTTTGCTTCTTTGGTCAGGGCCTTCTTCGAGGTTAAGGTTTAAAGCTTAGGAATTAGGGTTTAGGATTTAGGGTTCAGGACTTATGTTTTAGGATTTAGGGTTTTAGGGTTTAGAGTGTAGGGTTTAGGGTTTTAGGGCTTTAGAGTGTAGGGTTTAGGGTTTTAGGGCTTTAGGGTTTAGGATTTAGGGTTTGGGGTTCAGGGTTTTAGGATTTAATGTTTAGGATTTAATGTTTAGGATTTAGGGTATAGGGTTTAGGGTTTAGGATTTAGGGTATAGGATTTAGGGTTTAGGATTCAGGGTTTAGGATTCAGGGTTTAGGATTTAGGGTTTTAGGGTCTAGGGTTTAGGATGTAGGGTTTAGTGTTTTAGGGTTTTAGGGTTTAGGGCTTTGAGTTCCCGTCCGAGGCTTGAGGGTTTAAGGTTTCGCGGTGAGGGCCTGTATAGGATTCAGGAGGTTTTAGGGCTTGCGGTTTAGGGTTTAAGGTTTAGGGTTCAAGGTTTGGAGTTTAAGGTTTAGGGTTTAGGGATTTAAGGCGTTTCTGCGACTGGTTCGGCCTGTGTTGCAGCACTCAACTTTTGAGGTTTGGGGCCTGTGCCTGAACTACTGTTGAAAATGAAACCTGCATTACCCTAAGGACCCGAAACTATGCGAATTCTGGTCTACTCCTGTTTATGGGTAATGCAGGGTTGATATCATCAATCGTATGTCACGGCTGATGAATACTGATTGATGCGGTAAGCCCGTAAGTTACAGACTCTTCAAGCCATGAAAGCCCTAAACCTTGAACGGATTGGTACACGACGATATGCTCAAAAACCGTTTAGTGGAGAAACCTCCACAACATCCAAACCCTCAAGCAAGGCTACGAAAACCCTACAAGCCGCGTACTCCAAGCTGCCATATGGGTGTTAGATTGACAAGGTTGAGCTCAGCTCATGATCCCAGTTGTAGTTAAAGGAAATCCTGCATAGTTTCGGAAGCCGAGTTTTTTGGCTTCCTTGCACGGAGCAGGCTGCTGTCACCTCCTGAGGAGAAAGAGGCGCCCGAGACTAAAATGCTCAAAGTTCCTGATTCCGTCGGGCACTTTCGGGTTTTATAGGTCCTAGGGTCCTAGGGTTTGGGAGTCAGGCTAAGAAGCTTCAGGTTTGGAGCTTGCTGTAAGAAGCTTTGGGGTTTTCGCACAGGGGCGCGTAGACATCTTCCAGGCGTAATTGATATAGAGGCCTTAATAATTAGAATAAGGTTTGGGGTATATTATACTCTCTCTATATATATATATGTATAAATAAATAAATAAATATATATATATATATATATATATATGTATATATACACACATATGGAACCCGCAAAACTTTATTCCAATGATTAAGGCCCCTACATTAGTGTCTCTGCGTCCCTCCCCTACATTTCTCTGGGCCCCTCCCCCATTCCCATATTATGTACCCGAAACCCGAAGCTCTAAACCCTCTGCACGCCCTAGCAATAGCAGGCCGCCAAATGCGTGGAAGGGCGGACCGCGGCCAAACAAATCCAGAACCACCGGGGTGGGAAGATTTATCATATACTTTAGGGTCTAGGGCCTAGGGTTTAGGGTACGCTCGCCCCGCAGACACATACAAAGATGGATATGTGGTTGGGTCATGCATGGACAGTCTAGTATAGGAAAGTTGATTTGCACCTCAAGACACAGTCCTGTGGCCTTCCTAACGCCAACAAGACCTCAACTCTATAAACCAACACTAAAGCAGAAGTAATTGTTCAACAGGAGGTACAGACGTACCTCTCCCCAGCACTTCGCAGAGACTCAATCAATTCTACACTCTAGCTGTGTAAGGGAATGTACAACTCTGAGGGAAAGACAATTACCTTCGAGGTAACAGGGCTTCTGGAGTATGGTCACAAAACCTTACCCTAAGGGTTCATGTACCCAATCAGTATGTACTTGGGCCTTAAAATAGTCCCTGTTTGGGAACTTTGGGGCCAGAGTATATACTGTTTGGGTACATAGACCCTTAGGGTTACAGTCTGCATGAGTCATGTTTGGGGCTAGGGAGTTGGAGGGGCAAGGGCTCGGGCTCAGTGCGGCGGATCAGTGAATAGCTTCAATATAAGAGTTTCCGAAAAAGGATCCTGCCCCAGTTTCGGAAACCCCAGATTGGAGGACGGATCAGGCATTTCGAGTTAAGAGTTGCCGGCTATAGGATCTTCCATGTTCAGGCTGTGTAAATGCCAGGCCCTAAACCCTAAACCCTGAACTAAATCCTAAACCCTAAACCCTTATATAAGCCCTAAACCGTAGACTTAACTCTAAACCTTGTCTAGATCCTAGGTCTCAAAACCCCGTTAGTACAGGCTGCCCTGCTAAAACGGCTGGGCGCCAAATTTGGCCGCATGCCCAGGTTACGAGCCGTGTTTGTGGTTTAGGATTGGGGGACTAGGGTTTAGGGTTAGGTTTTGGGACGACAATCTACAGGGCTTTAGTTTTGGACTGTTTTTGTTTGAGAGTTTGGGGTTTAAGGTTCCTTGTTGTAGGATTCGCGCTTCAAGGTGGATTCGGGCCATTTCTCGGTTTTAGACTTGGTCGGTTTCAGGGGTGACAAGTTTTTACTACATGGTAAATACGCTGGCCCTGGAGCACCACTCTTTCAAGGCCAAAGTATATACTACACAGGAGCACGGACCGTAGGAAACCCTATAGCAAACCCAAGAAGACACTGCAAACCACCACAAAAGATTCTACAAAAGCTGTGCCAAAGCCCTTTCAATCCACAGTACATATAGGAACTACAATGCCTGCGCCAGAACCCGATAAAACCCGAATGCATAGCTACACGGTCCCTTTAGGCTAGGATTTGGGCATTGAAGGGTCAATATCGGGGCCACAGTTGTTTCAATAGGATCTTGGGGTATACGATACCTTACTTATAATATGGAACCTCCAAAATAGTATGAGTAATGATTAAGGCCCGTACATTACATCACGGCCGGGTGGGCTCGGGAAAAAAACAGTCTTGGGATTTGGGAGTTGCAAGGTTTTTTTGAGACTCTAGTCCTCTAACTCCAAAGTACCTCTAACCCAAAACTTACCCACCTTCTTAAGCACTTAGAAAAGGAACCCGCAATGTGGAACCCTTCATTTCCTGTTTCTTCGAGGACGTAGATCAGGAACCCTAAATTAATCACCCTTTGAAGAAACTGCTATGGGGAACCCTTAATTACGGATAGGCCGGCTTAGGCCGCTGCATGTGTAGGATGTGTGTATACATATATATATATATATAGATAGATAGATAGATTTTTCAAGGTAGAGGATGCATTATTCTATGTAGCATACAGGGGTCCAGGTGTTACAGTTACAACCTCCAAAATCTATAGCATTTATCATTCTCCGTGGCTCAAAAACTGAAGAAGCCCACATTAAATAAACGCCCTCAGGCCAGTGACAACGACTAGTCGTGACATGTGTAATTCTCAGAGAGTGACAAGGCTTTTAATAGAACACTAATGTAGTGTAATACTCCCTAAACACTCCCTAAACCCTAAACCCGATCCGCAACCTCAATTCCCAAAAGGGTCCGAAGTAACAAGTAGAATGTAGGGACGGGTTAGAGTTTAGGCTTTAGGGTTTAGGAGTTACTACTTTGATTTGGGAAAGGTTCCCCCCGTAACAGTACCTAGGACCCTTTGGGGTTCAAGAACCCTAAACCCTAAACCCTATAAGCCCTAAACCCTAAACCCTTTGGGATTCAAGAACGCCAGGCAGTGACTCACAGGTGCCGAGGCTCCCTAACCTCCGTAGCCTCCAACCTTCTAACGCTGCACGGTTTAGGGTTTAGGGTTTAGGGTTTGGGGTTTAGGGTTTAGGGTTTAGGGTTTAGGGCTCCATAATAGTAGTTCCTTTGTGGGATTACCATACTGAATCCTAGTTACAAGCCACAAGAAGGCACCAAAATGGAGCCTATGGGTAATGTTGGTTTAACGACCAGATGCAATACTACTGACATCACAGAAATTATGGTCATTGCTGCACCCTGCCTGGGCCCTTCTTGAGGAAAGTATGGAAAGCAGGTGGAGGCCCGTGCCACAGTGTATTCGGTCGCATCGCGGTTTGTACATGCACCTCAACTGTACAGGGTTTATCGTCTCAAGCGAAATGTCGTAGGTTTGGGTGAGTTTGAAATCCATGGCTGTGCGATTTTAAGTCTTGTTGTGGAGTGGAGGGCTTCCCTCTTAAACCCCTAGCCCTACACCCTAACCCGCCCTAACCCTCAACGTTTAAGCTCGACCCATAGATTTTAAACTAGTAAACGGCCATAGTAAAGTATATATGTATAGTAAACCTAGACCCCTAAACAGCAAACGCCAAAGCCGTCGAAACTAAAGCCTCAAAATCTTAACTCCTCCTACCCTCGAAGCCATTCCGCCCAATCCTGACACCTCATTTGTGGGAAGGCGTGGGCTACGCCCTCACGAAAATCCTGAATCCTCCTCACGAAGCCGTTATGAGTCCTTGGATGTTGGACTTGGGGTATCAGGTTTGGGGTTGGGGGCTTAACATTTCGGCTGCGATTTATGTTAGTCTTGAGGCTCCAGGGTCAACGGTTTAACTATTTAGAGTGTTGGGTTTAGGGTTTAGGGTTTAGGGTCACTGGGTCACTGCTGCTACATTAGGAAGACACGTGTCGAATGCCTTCAGATGCAGGCGAAGCAGATGCTGTATCTCTCAATACCTACCAATGTTCGGATCAACAGGCCACGCAAATTCTTCAAGCCCCGGTGAAGAGGGGGCGGTAATGCTAGTGTTCTGGCTATAGTAAGGCACCCTCAGGAAAAGATTATGTTTATTATTAGTAGCAGTATTTCTATTTTTACTATTCTTTATCATAGTAACAGGAATTCTGCATAGTTATAGCTATGACGATGATGATTGTTCTTCCCAGTACCGTTTTTAATATTACTATCATCATTTTGTCACTATTATTGATACTATTTTGGGTATTTCTCTCAGGCCATTGCATGACTGGGTTCTTGCTAAGGGATTTAATTTAAGTTACCATAATAAGGAAACCATATTATTTACTATAGATCCCTATTATGGTAGCTTAAATTAAATCCCTTAACAAGAACCCAGATGACTTCTCCCCCTGCTTTGGCGATGGAAGGCAGTCGTCTCTCGCTGCAAACGGCGGAGTGATTGGAGATACGAGGCGGGAGGGTTCAGACCTGGTCTATGGGTGTTTAGGGTTTAGGGTTTGTCTATGGGTGTTTAGGGCTTAGGGTTTACCTGGACCCTATAAAACCTTCCTTTTTAGGGTTCCCTGTTATGATTTCCGTATATAAGTCCTTAAAAGGTAGGTTATTCGGGGTCCAGGTTGTTGAGTTTAGTTGAAGCTCCTATGCGCAAATCCCAAGAAGCTGCTCATGCGAAGAATTCCCTTAGCTACTTGCACCATAGGCCTCCCAAGCCGTCACTGTGCCGGACTCACCCCTACATGGGTTTGGGCACCCTAAACCAGCCTAACTAAGACCAAAGTTCACAGTCTAAATATAGTTACCTATACTTTTTTTTTTGTTTNNTCCTTATTATAACTATAGTTTATTGGGCCCCAAAACCCTATTCTAATTATTCAGGCCCCTACATTACACCCTACACCCTGAACCTTGAAGGTTTAGGGTGTAGAGGTAGTAGACTATCACATTCAGGAGGCAGTTATACGGATTATGATGACAACCCTTTGTAATGAACCAGGCTCCTACAGAACAATGGATTAAGTTCGAACCCTTGGGCTATAGGGTTTCAGGGTAATCAAGGTTTACGGTTGACATTATAAGGTTCAGGGTCTCCTGAGGGGCCCCGTTGAAGCTTTGGTATTTAGGGGTTCACGCTTCAAGGTGGAGAGTTTCCGAGTATGTGGGCAGAGCCGCCTGAGGATGATATGATGATATTACATCTGCATCGTTCTTCATGGGCTTGTGTTGAGCTCAGGCGAAGAATGTGTTTTTGGAAGCCTAACAGCTTGTGCTCTAGGGCGGTTCTCAGATGTCGTCCCAACATCGTGGTGAGACGTAGATGAACTGGGAGTAGACCTACGAACTACAGCTACCCTTCTTTTGTCGCAGCTTAGAAAAAAACCTGTGAACCTTTGAGTAGGTAGCTTCAAGTCTAAAACAGTCCGAACCTAGAGCCCCTGCACAGTTCACAGTCCGGGCTACAGCGGTTTAGGGTTTAGGTTTTAGGGTTTAGGGTTTTGAATATAGCAGGTGCTCTGGGTGAAGGCAACCAGTAGCAGTCTTCATATGACTCTACTATAAACATGATGTTCTTTTCGACCACCAAGACTCCTCCACATGTAACTACTCGGAAGCATCGATTCTTACTTCGAATTAGCTATGTTTGGTATTCCTTAATTTGATCCAAAACCCTTAAGCCTTACTGCTTATGCCTGCGTTGATAGACACGGCTAAACCGCCAGGTTAAGTGGGAAGACCTCGCGGAAAAGCAGATGCCTGGTTGCTTTAGAGTGCAGACGCGTTCGGTTTTGAGTTTAATGCTTAGGCAACGACTTAGGGTTGACGGCTTAAGGTTCATGCTGTGACTCGGAGTTCCGTAGGTATTTTAACAATTGTCCGATCATGAGTACCTGAACTAGGCCTGAGGCGATTTTTGTAAAGCTCTGCAAACTTGCGCCCTGCTGTAGTTACACCCCAGACAACCTGCTTGCTTTTGGCATTTGGTGCTTCATGATCTCCTAGTCAATGTTGAAGGGTTTTTGTGTCCAGTCATTTCCTTAAATGCCGGACCAAACAGCCCAACAAGCAATTCACGAACGTCACTGAGAAGTCCCCACTTGCAGCAGAAACCACGATGCCCAGTTTTTGATGCAGACATTATACCACCATTATCGAGTTTCTCCCCGAAAGACTGTCCCGATTATGGCTTTGGGAATCTATTTTCACAATAGTAGTATATAGTAGTATATACGGACCCTCTGGGATATGTAAGGCTTGGAGCTGAGCTCAGTTGCGGTTTTGGCTTTCAAAAGCTCCGGGTCTTGAATTTTCTGACTTCGGATTTGGTGTGGAGCAAATTCAGTGACGCCAAGGACAATCATCCGCTTTTTTCTCTCTGTCTGTATATTCATACTATAACTATAACATGCTATACTGTACTATACTATACCATACTTTACTATACTGTGCTAAACTAAACTTGGTAACATACTGTTAATTACTATACTATATCGATGTAGTGAATTGTCGGATACCCAAAGCTTACACCCGACCAACTCGAAAGGAACACCTTCGAAAGTGCTGCGAAGCTGCGCCAGCTCGGCGTGGAGAGGCGGGTCATTACAACGATTGAAATCGTTGAGATGGTGCAGAAGGCATGGTGCAATTCCCGCCGCTTTCTCCCTTTTGAGCTCACAGACCCGATCCGGTCGAAGGTGCAACCCCTTCCTTCCCAAAGGGTCCAAGTACCAGTATAGTGGGTACTTAGCAGGTATTTTGCTCCCAAAAGTATATACTATACTAGTACTTGGACCCTTTGGGCTTCAAGAGTGCTCCGGAATCATTGTATTTTGTTGGCATATGCAACGTCAACTGTGTTGATCGTCGGGATTTGCAGCCAGCTCGTCGTCAGGAGCCATGCTTCTGATGGACCATGCTCTACAGGGTGCGGAGGTGTCGGCGAGCAGTGAAAGTCCCGATTGGCAGGTTGCAGTTCACTCAGCCCAGAAACTGCCAGGAATTGGGAACGAGAAAGCTTTCTGCAAAGCGATCGCTGCCTGCGGAAGAGCCAAACAGTGGCAGGCCGCAGTACAGCTACTCTCAAACATTTTTGAATGCAGGGCTCCTCCCAGTGCCTACAGCTTCAACGCCACGATAACGTCGTGCGGCAACGCCTCCGAATGGCAGCTGGCCCTCTCGCTGTTGCTACACATGGTATCGGTCCTCACGCTGACAAGTGTCGTTAGCTACAATGCAGGTATCAGTGCCTCTGTGAAAGCCGGGAAGTGGCAGATGGGTTTGTTTCTGCTGTCGCAGATGCCGGTGGCTAGATGTGTTCCAAACGAGACCAGCATCAACTCAGGCATCAGCGCGTGTGAGAAGGGTAGTGAGTGGCAGATGGCGCTGTCTTTGTTGTCCCAAATGCCGGGTACTAGAGTTGTGCCGGATAAGATTAGTTTTAGTGCTGGCATCAGTGCTTGTGAGAAAAGTGGTGAATGGCAGATGGCGCTATCTTTGTTGCACAGGATGCCCGTCGCCAGCATTGTGCCAGATGTGATTTGTTTCAATGCCATCATTAGCGCCTGTGCGAAAGGTGGCGAGTGGCAATTGGCGCTGGCCTTGTTGTCTCAAATGCCGGTGGCCAGAGCCGTCCCAGATGAGATTAGTTTCAACGCTGGCATCAGCTCCTGCGAGAAAGGTGGTGAGTGGCAGATGGCGTTGTCTTTGTTGTCGCAGATGCCGATGGCCAGGCTTGTGCCAAACGAGATCAGTTTCAGTGCCGGCATCAGTGCATGTAACAGAGGTGGTGAGTGGCAGATGGCGTTGGTCTTGCTGTCGCACATGTGGGCGACAACGGTTACGCCGAATGAGGTTACTTTCAGTGCAGGCATCAGCGCCTGTGGAAAAGTTGGTGAGTGGCAGATGGCTCTAGCCTTGCTGTCTCAAATGCCAGTGGCCACAGCTTTGCCCAACGAGATTTGCTTCAATGCTGGCATCAGCTCCTGTGAGAAAGCAGGTGAGTGGCAGACGGCGTTGGTTTTGTTGTCGCAGATGCCGATTGTCAGACTTTTGCCAAATGAGATTAGTTTCAGTGCAAGTATAAGTGCCTGTGAGAAGGGTGGTGAGTGGCAGATGGCGCTGTTTTTGTTGTCGCACATGCAAGCGACTAGAGTTGTGCCGAACGAGATTAGTTTCAGCGCAGGCATCAGCGCCTGTGAGAAAGTTGGTGCATGGCAGATGGCGTTGTTCTTGCTGTCGCAGATGCCTGTGGCAAGAATCCTGCCAGATGAGATCAGCTTCAGCGCTGGTATCAGCGCCTGCGAGAAAGCTGTCGCAGCTGCGGCTTGCCAGAGGCGGGTTTAAAAAGAGGTTAGTCTGGATGCTGGCATTCAGAGCAGTCAGGCAGTGGCAGATATCTCTGTGTTCGTTTCGAAGCGAGTCGCGTGGACGGGCTTTTATAGTGATATAGTGGAATCAAACCACAGCACTCGCATTGTTGCGAGCTGGCCTTGTGCTTGAGACGACTGAAAAGTTGCCAGAGGCCAGCCCGATTCCCTAGCGTAGCACCTACCTACTGCAAGTAAACAGCCCTACAGAGCCCCCATAAGGAAGCCTGTGTGTGTCTGCAGACTTACGTTTGTTTGTTTGACCATTTATTTAATTTATCTACATACCCTAGCAGCCCACACGTCTAAGACTCACTAAAGCCTCCTTGGCAAACCCTCTGGCCCAAAAGTCTAAACCCAAAGCAAGACAGGCTGGCAACAGCCCTCGACGAGCGGCTTGCCGTCGGAGTAACCGATGCAGCTCGGTACTCAGTCATCGTGAATTGTTCGAGTTTACTCAGGGGTTACCTGAACCCTAAATAACCTACTTGTACCTTAGAGTTCCTGATTATGATTTCCTTTCACAGGTTCTTAAAAGGTGGGTTTTGGTATGTCAAGTAGGGTTTAAAAAGGGTCTTGGTTCGGGAACAGCAAGAACATAGCTTAAAAGTGGGGACATCGCAGTATGATTATTGGAGTGAGGTTAGAGGCTTCCAAGGAGTGGAGTTTTCAGGAGTTTAGGGTTTCGGGGTACAGCACGTCGGTTTTGCCGTACTTAGCCGAGACCGGCTTCGTTTGGAGGTGGCGCAGTAGCAAAGGCAGCGAGCAAGGGATCCTACCGAGAGGATCCTGCTTTGGAAAATTTAGTCTGAGGGCAAGTATCTTCTACGCAGAAAAGCAGGTCCAAGTAGGTAATTACCCTTTCAAAAATGGGCTGCGTGTGACCCTCTAGGTACTCTAGAAGAACCCTCGAAGTTGTGTTTGCCTCTGAGTGCCTTGCACATGAGTTCATAGTTCAGTTCATATTTAAATAAGCGTAGAATCCAGAAGACATCACTAAAGGCTTGCATTGGTAGCCGGATGAGTTCTAATTCATCAGTGTTGTGAAGAGTGAGTACTAGCTGCCCCTCATAACCCTAAACCCTAAACCCCAACCCTAAGTCCATAATTGCACTCTATATATCCCGAAACCCCTAAACCCCTAACTCCTAAACCCTTGCGCCAACCCGTCAACCCTAAACCTCAAACCAACATGGAGGGCTCGCTCCCAGGAAGACCGTCCGCTTACTCGCCGTGAGATCGTCAGGCTGTGTGCTGCGGGCATGCGGGACTGTGATGTTTCTTTTAGAGTTTAGGGTTTAGGGAGTATCGATAAAGTGCAGGTGTTTGGGGATTACTGCTTTGGGCTCAGGTTCAGGGTTTAGGATTTCAGGTGTAGGACGCTTGGGTTGCAGGTGCAGGGTTTAGGGGGTCTTAGGGTAAGGCTGGAGGTTTGCTTTTGACTTTCGGGTGGTAGTTGTTGTAAAGCCTAAGGGTGCTTCCTTCCCTTAAGGGCCATCATTCCTTAACACTGAAACCCGAAACCCTGGGCCCTAAACCGCAAACCCTCCCTAAATCCTAAGCCCTAAACCGTACACCGGTCGCGACCTTCAGCTGGGGCATGTGGCCCCTAGTCCTGCCGCGAAACAGTGGGCCAGGCACAGAGAGGGATCTAAAAAGACAAAGCCGCAATGCAGTGTAAGTTGGTTTTGTTAGATGTTGTAAAGCGGTCTTGGGTTTAGGGTGCAAGTAAGCTTTATCAGATTTTGTAAACGGGGTCTTCAGGGAAAGGGAAATATGACCCCATCATGGTTCCGATACAGTCTTGCTAGAATAGTCTCCCCAATCCCTGCTCTAGTGTTTACGGCTCCCACCCTAAACCCTAAACCCTAAACCCTAAACCCTAAACCCTAAACCCTAAACCGTGACCTTAAACTCTAAACTCACCCTACACCCTACACCCCACACCGTGAGAAGAATGTAAAGCTGCATCGCCGGGCAGCCTTGGACCCAAAGTCATGGGATGCCTTTGTTGCGGTTCAGGGTTTAGGGTTTAGGGTTTAGGGTTTAGGGTTTAGGGTTTAGGCTTTAGGGTTTAGGGTTTAGGGTTTAGGGTTTAGGGTTTGGTGGTTTATGGTTTGGGGGTTTAGGGGTTTAGGGATAGGGTTTATGGCCTATGAAGTGGAGGCGAAGTTTGCTGAGGATAGACCACGATTGACGGCAAGTGCTTTTGACAAGTTCTAAGGCGCTAACGGGAGGCTGCTGCTGGTCGGCGACACAAACAGCTACGTGCGGCAGCATTTCCTAGCTTCAAAATTTGAGAAAATGCCTGCAAAGGTCAGACATGTTCGGCCCGCACGTGAGGGATGCTGAAGCTGCCATGCACCTGTGCCAGTACCCGCACGCCATGCTGGGGTGCAGAAATGCTGGAAAGGCTAGCTTCGGTGGGTGGGAGCATCGACTGGTCCGATTTTAACTTAACATTCGAAAACCTAAGCCCTAAACCTCAAATAGCCTCACAGGTGCTAGTCGACGTCATCCAAAGGTGAAGGTCGGGCTGACTATCATGCGATATTCGAGTGGGAGCTTGGGTTCAGGGTGAGGCTCTTGGAACCAATACATGGTGTCAGGCAAAGACGAGTTCAAAGTGCTGCAAGGGACATGCAGTGGAATCAGATTGAGAGACACATGTAACAGCATACCTTGAGGGTCTATGTACCCAAATAGTATATATTCTGGCCATCTCTGGCCTTAAAGTAATCCCTATATAGGTACCTCAGGGCCAAAGTACCTGGTATATGGGTACATGGACCCTTGGACCCTTAGGGATAGATAATGCCGTCTCACAGAACTGGGCTCCCTTTGAGGCCGTCCATCCTAAAAAGGATAACCTTTCCGTGAGCACACGATCGCCGGGAACCTGTAGGGGTGACATACGTACCCTTATACTAGGAGTCCCGACATGGCATATGAACCTTAAACCCTTTTTGGGTTCATATCGTTGTTAAGGTCACTCCGTGAGGAAGCACTGTGCAAGCTTCAGGTGTTGGGTTTTTTTCGTGACGAAAGCCTTACAAGGAATGTCATCGGTCAGCATTACGTGGACACCTGCCCAGGGCCTGCATGTAAAAGGCCCCACGCCCTACACTTTGAGCCCTACAAGCCCCGACCCTATAAACCCTGGACTAGCTTGCTGTGTTTAGGGGCGAACATAGGGGCCTTAATAATTAGAAACGGGTTTTGGGGCCCATTATACTATAATTATAATAAGGAACCTCCCAAAATAGATCAAAATAGTGCTGGTCATGATTTAGGCCACTACATTACGTCTCTATTGAAAAGATGCTAATCCCTCAGGGTCTCATGCACTGTTATGGGGGATCCTTCCCTGAGTTATAATAATACACCCTATTATAGAAACCCTACATTCTACTATATGGGCGGTTGTCAAAATTAGGGTCCCTTTTTGGGTCCTTATTATAATACGGCACCTATTATTTAGCGCACCCCAAAAGGGACCCTAATTTTGACAACCACCCATATAGGTACATAGGACCCTGTGGGAATCTCAAAGTTTGCCATCTTCGAAGGGTGTTCGCTGTGAGCCTCCGGGTAGGATGCAGGATTTCATCCCCGGAAGCGTTTAGGTCTATATGCCCCCCTCAAAAAGGCGGGGGTTTGGGCTAAGGCTTTGGGCTTATAGGGTTTAGGGGATGGGTCGTAGGGTCTAGGGTTTAGGGTTCAGGATTTCGGGTTTAGGGGGTAGGGTTTATAGTAGACCCATATCAAGCACCGTAGTAAGAATCAGGCATATGGAGGAAGCAGTTCAGGTAATTGGGGCTTCTGGAGCAGATTTCCGCCTGTTGCGGGGTCTTGACAACGGAGCCCTAAACCCTAAACCCTTAAACTTTAAGACCTTAAACCCTAAAACCCCAAAACCCCAAACCCTTGGCCCTCCACCCCTAAGCCTGAGAGGCATCTCGAGGGTTTCGGCCTCACGGAAGAGCTGGTCACGCGTCGGGCCATCAGCATCTTGCCCTGCACGGAGGGTTTATTATGGTGTCGTACGCCCCAAAGCATTGTTCCAAAAACCCTAAACCCTAAAACCCTAAACCGTTATTATTCTAACTCTTAAGGGCCCCTAAACCGTATTTCGAACTCTTAAGGGCCCCTAAACCGTTATTATTCTAACTCTTAAGGGCCCCTAAACCGTCATTCGAACTCTTAAGACCTAATTCCGTTGAACCCCAAGGCCCCACCGTTGTTTTTGTTTTTTGGCCCCCCAAGCTCTGCATCCGCATCCGCCACGTTGAAGCCTTTAGGGTTTAGGGTTAACCCTGGGTTTAGGGTTTAGGGTTTAGAGTTTAGGGTTTAGGGTTTAGGGTTAACCCTGGGGCTCCAAAAAGCCCAAAGTAGGTACTGTTTACAGACTTTAGACCCCAAAGTACTGTAGATTCTATTTGTATACTTGGAGGAGTAGGGTAATCCCAGTACAGTGGCCTTAATAATGAAAATAGGGTTTTTGGACCCATTATGCTATACTTATAATAAGGAACCCCCGGAATAGTATTGGCAATTATTTACTGATTATTTAGGCCCAAATTAGGCCCAGGGAAGTGAAAGAAATGCCTCCAACACACCGTGAACTTCGAGAAGCCCTTTGCAAAAAGCTTCATTTGCGGACATATTTGGGTTTAGTATGGGGTTGTGTTTAGCTGTAGGGTCACGTGGCTATATAATGTAGTACATAGGTTGCCCTTAGGGTTCAGTGCACGTCGGCTCAGAGTTTAGTGAGTGCCTTCAGGGTTTCTTGGAGTCGTGTTGTCTTTAATTTGTGTTTCTGGTGCTTTCGAACGTAGGAGGGGATTCGAGAGTTCAGGCCAAATAGAAAACTGTAGAACATTGTAGAACCACAGAGCCCTACACCCTAAACGAAGATCCCAGCCGAAGGCCGTTCGGGCATAGGCGTTCAACATGCAGGGAACCTTTCGACTTTGGTGAGGTTAGCCGCTTAGCCTTGCCGTAACTTTTCAGGGACTAAGCTGTGATGGCAAGCAACATCAGTAAGTTTCAGAGTTCGGCATACTATCGCAAATCGTGCGCCTGCGGAGGTGAGGCATCGTACCGCATGGACTAACAGTCGAAGGAAGGAGAGCTGTCGTATAACTTCTTCCTTTGGGACTTTGGGGGTTGAGGCTTGAAAGTCTAAACATATCAATATTAATATACAATATACGCAAATGGGTGGACGTAAAGAGAGACTATAGGGTATGGTCAAAGATGCCGCGCAACGCATGTGACTGAACAATGATACGTAAGTTGTGTTGGCGATGAAGCCTCTAATGAACTTATCGACTAACCCTTAGCATCAAAATAGCCAAAAAGCCTCATATGATAGGGTTTTGGGGCCCAAAAGCCTTGAAATATGAGTCCTCTGAGGGTAAGGGCAAGTACACAGTCTTGAACGGATTTGCTTGTGCAAGCTTCCGCGTGTGGAGTTGCGCATCCTGGCTCGAAGTTGTTGGGCATGAGATCCGGCTACTGCCATGTGGGTTATTCTCTAAATTAGGGTCCCTTTTGGGGTCCTTGATATAAGGGTGCCGTACTATTTTGGGGACCTAAAAAGGACCCTAATTTCCCGGCAGGGAAGCTTGTAGAAAGTTTAGTATAGTATACTGTTTTGGGGTTCCTTATTATAACTATACTACAAAGGCACCTTAACCCTATTCTAATTATTAAGGCCCCTACATGTATCAACTTCCTGCCAGTGTCACTCGCTGTGCCATTATTACATGTAATTAGCATCTGATCTAATCAATTCCGTACTCTTAAGCTTAGATCAGAGATGTCCTTAAAGCCAAAACACACTGAACCCTGCCCATAAACCATCAACCAAGCTTCTTGGCGCGAGCCTCGCCATCGCTTGGTGCTGGCTTCGCCGATGATGGACCCCGCTCTGAACTGTGACTGCTTACGTCTGTGATTGAGATGGCACCTCGCTTCAAGGATAGGGTTTAGGGTTTAGGGTTTCAGGGCTTCGAATACCCTTGTACTGTACCCTTAGCTGTTGCTGCCTTTGTTGTTGCTTATGCTCCTGGCGGTGATGGCGCTGGTGGTTGTTGTCGTTGTCCTCGCCGTCATGGCTACCTCGAGGTACGAACATATAACTCATAGTCCGCGATTGCCTCGGCATTCGCGTGTAGTGTCTCCTAAAGCTTGGAAGCTTGTGCAGTCTGGGAGCATGGTGGGCTGGGATCATGCTGCTGGTTTCATCGTCACTACTGGGGCGAGATAGCCTGGCTTTAACGGAGTCTGGTGACACCCGAAGCTAAACTATGGCCGGCAATGTGAAGGAGTTGGGTTGCTTATGACAGTCGCATCCGCATCAGCTTGTCCTGCTTGGTTGCTTTAGCATATAGGCGTAGTTGCCGCTGTCATCACTGAAAGAAACGGTTGCTCAGGCCACTGTAAGTCTCCTATTCTGTCATCTTCAGTGCCGAACGTTGGTTTGGATATCTCCCTGGGCCCTAACCTCTCAACCAAAAAACCCTTCGTCCTACGGTTGTCTACAGCAGACTCTGCAATTCCTGCCCGCCGATTCTTCTACTACAACAAATATGTAGATGCGTTGCGCGCATGTCCGAAGCCACGGGACATCAGAGCCAAGTGTCTGTCTGTCTGTCTGTCTGTCTGTCTGTCTGTCTGTCTGTCTGTCTGTCTATCTGTATGTATGTATGTATGTATGTATGTATGGACGAATCCGAATGTATGTAATGTATGTAATGTCTGTTTGTTCATCACGGTGCCGATCCGTCCATTTGTCCTTCCGTCTGTATGTATGCATGTAAGTATGTATACTGTAAACTTTTATGCGTGGTATGTATACATGCATGAATTCCAACATGCAGGCATGATACAAGTACGTAAGTAAGGGGTGATTAAACAAGCAAGTAAATAAGCAAGCAGCTAAGCAAGCAAGTAAGTAAGTATGTATGTATGGACGGATGTATGTATGTGCATATGTGGGCATGTACGTATGCATGCATGTGTGCATGTATGTGTGCATGCATGCATGTATGTGTGCATGTATGTATGTAGTTGTGGATGTATGTCGGTGCGTGTATGTATGTATGTATGTATGCATGCATGCATGCATACATGCATGTGTATATATATATATATGTGTGTGTGTGTATGTATGTATGTATGTATGCATGCATGTATGTATGTATGTATGTATGTATGTATGTATGTATGTATGTATGTATGTATGTAGCACATATGTATGTATGTATGTATGTTTGTATGTATGTATGCATGCATGTATGTATGTATGTATGTATGTATGTATGCATGCATGTATGTATGTATGTATGTATGCAGAAGCATATGCATGTACATGTGTATGGATGGATGGGTGGGTGGATGGATGGATGGATGGATGGATGGATGCATGGATCCATTGGTGGATGGATGAATTTGTCTGTCAGTCTGTTTGTGTATCTATCAATCATTCCATCTAGCCCCCATTCTGTCTACGTGCACCCACACGCACAGACACAGGCACAGAGACAGACAAGCAGTTCAAAACGCCCCAGAACCAGGTACCCAAACAGAAACCCCAGAACCAGGTGATAAACCCAATCAGAATCACGCTTGGAGCAAATCCTTCAGTGGAAGACCCCACCTGTCTTGGAAGCGCTGAAGTCCGCCAGCCGGGAGCTGTCTAATAGTAGAGTAGGTAAATCTTAACTTTAACCTTTTGGGTGTAGGGTTTATTATTTACCACCCCTATATGTATAACCCTTCCCCAGGATACTGGACAAAGTAAGCAGGCCCATGCCTTAGAGCTTGGTGTCCAAGTGATCGTGGCAGCTGCACTGCACGAAACCCCAATATGCCCAAACTCCATAGCGATGTAAATAAGGAGTATACCGCGAACCATCTAATAGGACATCAGACTGCCCCTGTAGTCTGGAAGTCTGGACATATATTTCGTTAATACACAGAATCCGGCATGAAGCGCAGCCCTAAACCATAGAAGCCTAAACCCCAAGTCCTAAACCCTAAACCCCGGAAACGTAGAACCATAGAACCCTGAACCCTAACCATAGAGCCCTAAACCATAGAACCCTAAACCCTAGAACCCTGAAGCCTAAACCCGAGAACCCTAAACCTAAACCCTAGAACCCTAGAGCCCTAGAGCCCTAGAGCCCTAAACCCTAGAACCCTAAACCATCCCTAAACCATAGAACCTAAGTCCTAAAGGTAGCCGCTGTTGTCGGTGCCTCAGCGACCTGGGCGCACGGGTTCTCTCGATGTGTGGTTCGGCTCTTGGCATCTTGGACTGGAGCTTTACGGCTCTTGGGCTTCGGTTTAGGGTTTAGGGGTTTAAGGTTTTGGGCTTCGGTTTAGGGTTTAGGGGTT
>CAJNDV010015714.1:3016-72488 GCA_905221635.1 Symbiodinium sp. CCMP2456 | reverse complement strand
TGTCTGTCTGTTTGTCTGTCTCTCTGTCTCTCCGTCTCTCTCTCTCTCTCTGTCTCTCTGTCTCTCTGTCTCTCTGTCTCTCTGTCTCTCTGTCTCTCTGTCTCTCTGTCTCTCTGTCTCTCTGTCTCTGTCTCTGTCTCTGTCTCTGTCTCTGTCTCTGTCTCTGTCTCTGTCTCTGTCTCTGTCTCTGTCTCTGTCTGTCTGTCTGTCTGTCTAGAGTCTATTGAACCATCAATCTATCCATCTAACCATTTATCCATCTATCCATCCAGCAAAAAAACATCTATATCTGTACATACATACATACATGCATGCTTGCATACATATGAGTTCGGCATGCTATCTTGCACGCGCAGGTTCCTGGATTCGTAATTTTTACTGTGCAATATGCAACACAGAATATGTAATGTGTATATGTAGATGTACATGTCCGCACCTACTAAAGCCTGCTGAAGGCTTTGACCGTGTCCCCCAGCTATGCCGTGGAGTGCTGCACGGATCCGGAGAAGGCCTTGATCTTTGCAGACTCTCCAGGGCTAAGCGCTGAATCATCTAGGGTTGGGGGGTTTATCGCGAGCGACCTGCATCGCTGAGGTGCAGAGTGTGAAGGTCAGTGTTGCAGTCCAAGTCAGTCAAAGTGCCTCCAACGTCGCAGGGCGTGGAGTTGGAGGACCTCTTCAGCCTGGGCAAGTGCACAGGACCCTTGCAGCGCAAGCTTCAAGTGGAGCCGTGCGGAGTGGTCGGTCTCATGGAAGGCTGTTCTCCCCAGACTCGTAGCTGTTATGACGCAGGAATCCTGAACGGCGTGAAGGAGGGCGTGACCCCCAGCGACAAGAATTTTGTCGCGAAGACCATGATGAGCTGCGGAGTCTTCACCGCCGGACGCTCAAGCGGTTCAGGTTGCAGTCTTCCTCGAGTTCCCACATCCTAAACTGGCTCAGGCCCGAACTCCTAAACCCCCGAAGGCACTTAGCCCCAGCACCCTAAACCTTGAAACCCTGCACGCGCAAACCTGGCAACACTTAAATCCCTCAGACTGGGAAGAAAGCAGAGTATAGACATAGCAGAGTATTGAAACCTACCCTCTTAAACGGACATGATCTACCCTCCAAATCCTCAGAATCCTTGACAGAAGCAACCCAGCCACTAAACCCTAGAGTTTAAACCCTAAGCCCGAACCCCCAAACCCTAAAGAAACCCCTAAAGCCCCAAACCCGAAACCCCTAAACCCTAAACCCTAAAACGCTAAAGCCCCAAACCCGAAACCCCGAAAGGCCTGCAGCCCCGGATCCCCCTGAAGAAAGTGCGCCTTCGACCCCAAAGGCGGCCACCGCCCCGGAGGCAAAGGCCGAGCTCAAGGCCTGGCAGGGTTGGGTTCCTTGAAACGGGTTACTTTAAGGGGTTCTTTGAAGGCTTTAAGGGGTTCAGAGGGTTTTAGGGTTTTGGGGCTTCGGGTTCCGTGATTGTGTGGCTTGAGCTTGTTTCGCTTCGCCAGGCCAGCTACCGCGCACAGAACAACCTCCCGGAGTCCACTGGCCCCCTGATGTGCTTCATCGGAAGGCTGGCGGGCTTCAAGGAGTTAAGGCATCCCAAGCTCTCGAGCCCGAAGAATCACGCCACCGGCCTGCAGCCGACGGAGTTTGCGGCTGTATGAACTAAACGCCAAACCCCAAACCCACAGCGGCTCACAAAAGGAAAACACCCCTAAAAACTCCCAACTCTACACCGAAAACCTTAAACCCTAAGCCCTAAACTCCAAACAGGGACCAAGGCCTGTGCCCTGGTTTGAAGCAGCTGCAAAAGGCCCAAACCCCATTCCCGAACCCTAAACCCGAAGCACCCCAAACCCTAGGCCCTAAACCTTTCAAAGAAAAAGGCCCTACACCCCAGATGCTTATTCCCTAAGGCCCTAGGCCCTAAAACCCGAAGCCAAGAGACCCAAGAGCCCTTAACCCTAAACCCGAAGCCCCTAAAACCCTAAAGCACCACCTTGGAGCCCTAAACCCTAAACCTTAAGACCCCTTGGAGGCTGGATGCCCAGAAGGGCTACGACCTGCTCTTGGAGGCCCTGGTAGAGATCCTCGAGGCCTTGCGACTCCCAAACCGCAGGCGTTAAAGGCCTAGGGCTTTGGGGCTTTTGGGATATTGTGGGTTTTATGGGCTTCAGCTTTAGAGTTGAGTGTTGAGGCTTTCCGGGAGTTTTGACGATTTTCATTGGAGCTCTAGGGGAGTGTAGGCTCAGGATGTTTTGGAGCTCCTTTGGGGTGTTGCGGATCGGACGTTTAGGCAAAGAATGGGGGCTTTCAGGGTTCTACTTTTCTAGGGGCTTTGTGATTATGGCTAAGGAGCTTCGGTGTCGGCCATGGGAGCTTGGGGCTCAGGACGTCGATGATGAGAGCTTGAGCGCAAGGGTATCGTTGCTCGGAGAGTAGAGCCCGAGCAGACCAACTGGATAAGGTACTGCACCACCGGACTCGTAGCTAAGTTACTACTGGGACAGAGCCTCAAGAAGCATAGTAGCAGCAGTGCTAGTCACTAGTCATCATGCAACAAACAGGTAATATGGATTTGTCATACTCATCGCAACTTGCAGCTTGCAAAAACAATGGCAGCCTTCCAAGATAAGGATAGGACAGATATACAAAAATAGACAAACCATGACAGCGGCCCCTAATCCCCAAACTCCTACAAGAGGCCTCGAAAAGCTGACCCTAAGACCTATACGCCATCAGCCCGAAACCGTGCCAGGACACCGAGCTCCAGGTGGTCATCGTCGGGTCCGGCCGTGCCGACCTCGTGGCGCAGCCTCGCGTCTGCAGACTTTCGCTTCGAGCTTCCGAGGGTTTCAGTCGTTTTCCCCTCCTGCTTTGAGGCTTGACGTGGGTTTTGATGGGGTTTGGGGTTTGGGAGATTATGGGGCGTGCAGGTTTGTTAGGGCTTTGGGGCGTAGGGCTTGGATTGGAAGACGCTCAAGTTTCGTGGCTTTGCGTTGAGTGTATTTGGGGTTTAGGCGTCTGGATGTTCAGGATGTAGGGGCTCACACAAACGCTGAACCCCAAACTCCCTAAACCATAAGTTTCCTAAACCCGTATATCTTGACCCTGACTGAACCCTCAACCTCAAAACACTCAAAGCCCTAAACTCTGAGCTCTGCGCCCGATGTTCATACTGCAGCGTTCCTGTGGTCCCGGGTGTTTCAGAGCACTTTTAGGCCTCAACCCAAAAGGGTTTAGAGTTATAGGGCGTTGGGTTTATGGTAAGGACTTTGGGTGAGGCTTATGCTTTGGCAGCTGCCTTGAGTGCAAGGACAAAGGCCGTGGAGAAGAAGTACCCGACTAAGTTCTTTTACGCAGGCGCGCGAGGGACTAGTCTGAGAGAGACTGGGCTTATCTTCCATCCAAATCCCAAACTACCTAAACCCTATAGACTCCAAAGCATCAAAATTCTAAACCCGTCGACCCTGAACCCTGAATCTTAGCCCCTCAACCTTGAAACCCTATAGAGCCCTTATAGACCCTTTTATAGGAACCCCTATAAAGTTCCAAGCCCAAAGCAAGGGAGCTCCAAAAGATCTAAGCGGCCTCCTTCTGGCCCAGAGCCTAGCAGCCCTCAGACTCTCGAAGGCACTCCTTGGATCCCGAACCCGAAACCGAGGCCTAAAACTCTACGGGGTTTAGGGTTGAGGGTTTAGGGTTTAGGAGGCAGATCGGTAAAGAGGCGCTTATAACTTATAACAGCACAAACCCTGAACCCCAATCTCGAAGTCCGAAGGTCTGCACCCTGAAGCCGAAAGACGAAGCCAAAGCCAAAGCAAAGGCCCAGAGGGCCTCTGCTTCAGGCTGGATGGGCCCTGAGCGCTATGCCCTGCTTGCCGGCTGCGACTACACGCTCCTTCCCTCCAGGCAGCGGCACTCAGCAGGGCTTTGGCTTTAGCTTCAAGGAATGAGGGTCTAGGGCAGAACTACATACACTATAATGTACCCCAGAACCCTTGGTAAGTTATTCGGCCCATATAACCATATGTTGGGTTCAGGGCTTCGGGGTTTGACAGGACCTGTTTAGTTGGCAGGAGCTGCGTGGATGTTACGGGGCTTCTCAGGTCTTCCCGAGTTTGATTTTGGAATTTACAGGTTTCGTTGAAAGCGCAATAAAGCTTGCAGGGTTGCAATCTGCGCGACCTTGTTTTTTTGGTTGAGGCTTTGGCGTGAGAGGTTCAGGATCACACTGCTTGAGCCAAAAAATACAGGACGAGTAGTTCGGCATCAAGGCCTATGGGCAGAGTGCATATATCAGGGAAGGTAGCGATGATCGCCATGTGTGCCCGTTACAGTCGATTTCAGATTTTCTTCCCTCTCCTTATCCATGCTCCTCGGATGTTTCACGGCGAACCCGACGACGATGACGACAAGTAGCCATGACTGCGATGAGGCCTTCGGCTACTGTGTTAAGCCGACACCGCCTCAGGTGGGAGCCTTGCGGCTTGGTGCAGATGGAGGCCGGCTCTTCAAACTTGACGCTCCTAGTTGGAGCTGGAGCATTTATCTTTGTTTTGTGCAAGGATCATGTCAAACATAGCCTCGCAAAAGGCTTCGCCAGGCTGCAAGATAATCTAACTGCTGAATGCTCCGAGACCTCCGCTGATGCTGCGGAGGCCATGCGCATGGGCACGCTGCCCATCGTGGCCCCAACAGGCGGCCTGAAGGACACGGTGGAGGCAGGGCGATGCTTCCTTGTTAAGGTATATCGTGGTCGTTGAAGCAGAGAGGCGCGGCTAAAGGCTTGTGTTTCTGGAACTGCCATTCCATGTACATGCTGATTTCCACACAAGCTTCTCTCATGCTTGCTGCGTTATTTGCGGTCTTATGGTCTAATGCGCTACTCCAGCTTAACTTCAGGACCTGTCGTAAAATCCAAAACTATGTACTTGTAGCAAAGTCTTCCCCCAAGCCCTGTTCACACACAAATCGGGCTGGGTTTCTGTCGCAGCTCAAGCTTGATACGAGCCTTCACGAGACTCGAAAACCCGTGATAATGTTGCCGAGCCTCGAAAGTACTGTAAATCCTTTCGTGGAAACCGAAACCTTTATCCCTGCAAGAATGAAGGACTTTGAAACCCTTGCCAGCAAGCTCCTTTCCAGAAGGCCTACAGAACTCGTCTAGAAACCCTACGAACGCCTTCTCAGAGCCTGTAATTTCAACCGGAGGCCAACAAACACATGAGTAAATAAACGCAGAACCCTAAACCTCGAGCCCTACATACTAAGCCCTTACCATAAACCCTAAACCAAAACCCAGAAGGCCTTGAGCCCAGAAGCGCAACGGCCTCAAGCCCTAAGCCCTAAACATCAGACCCCAAGCCATGACTCCTAAAGCCCGAAACCTACATCCCCAAAACCTAAAACCCTCAAGCCCTGAAGCCCTAAAAGCAAAATCCCATGAGTACCTTTTCAAGGATGAAGGGCCTTGAAGCCCTACGATACCGACCCTCCTTCAAGGATGGCTTGAACGGACTCTGGACCGACAAGGAGATGTCCGTGGAGGCTGTCATCGACGAGGCCCCTCCTCCCAGCTGCTTTTTGTTGTTGTGGAAGGTTGTGGGCGGGGGGGGGGGGAAGGGTGGGGGAGTTTCCTTTACAGAGAACCCTAAACCCCAGCTCCTGAACGGAACACTAATGCCTAGAACCCCAAATCCCTTGTAGAACCCAAACATAGCGGGTTCCATAAGTTGAGAGAGGCTTTCACGATTTTGTTAGGCGCTTGGATTTGGAGAGGGCGGCTTCCGGGGTCGAGAGATTGATTGTTTAAGGCCGGTTCAGGGTTCAGAGTTTAGGGTTTAGGGTTTAGGGGTTCAGAGCTCGTGGTTATCAAGGTGTAAAGTTTCTGGGAATTGGAGGTTACGCAGTTACACTATACTATACTACACTATACTACATGATACAACAAAGCTAGACAACACCAGACTAGATGATATAAAACTGGACTCACTTTAGTACTTTTCTATAGTATACCACTTGGGAGGTGGAGGGTTTGAGCATGGGAGCCCGAAGTCCCAATCTTTTCAGCCCCTCCCCAGCAAAGCTCAAGCAGCCAGCCTGATGTAGGGGCCTAAATCATTGCCAATACTGTTTTGGGGGTGCCTTATGATACTTACAGTATACTGGGTCCCCCATAACCCTATTCTAATTATTAAGGCCCTATATTGCTCTTCCACTCAATCGACCGACCCTTCTGACACGTGCGCTCCGAAAGCCGAAAGCTTCAATGTTTGGGGTTTCGAAGTTCAGCTTTCAGTTCCCCTAAACCCTAAACCCTATTTTTGTTAGGGCTCACGGTGCCGGGCCCCTGAATCCCCGAAGGGCCCGTTTTAAGCCCCGACAGCTCCCCAAGCGCCAGGAGTCCGTCCAGTCCATCGCGAAGGCCTTGAAGCGCGCCTCGAAGCTCTTCATCGAGGAGCCTGAGAAGGCAAAGCCTTGGGATTGCTATCCGTGCGCAAGAATAATGCTAGTAAGAATAATGAGAAGAAGTGTTTTTTTACCGTGTTGCTAATCATCCCCCATATATTTTTTTATTATCAGTACGTTCAGTATCAGCATCCATGGTTGATTACAGTTCTTACTGTTACTGTGAGGTGGTAGTCACACCCATTTCTTGTAGTATCAGTACAATTCATTCGGGCAAGTTTTGGTTGCTACAATCACTGCGGTCATGGTTACTCCTAAACCCTAAACCCACTCATCTTGGTTTCAGGCTGCTGTGCAGGGCATTACTTTAGACCCCAGCCGGACAGTCCCGAATCCGTACACTTACAGGGTTTGTAGGAGAATAGGGTCAGGCTCGACAGGGTATAGGGTGAATTTGTACGGACGACTCACACCCCGGACAAAGGTCTAAAAGATGTCCCTTTGTAGGATTCCCCATAACACCCCTGCAGTACCCTCTGAAAAAAAGAAATTATCAACCTCCACCTTGAAGGTCAAGGCCATGACCCGGGCGGCGATGGCGGCCTCTGCAGAGTTCACCTGGAGCAACGCAGCTCTGCAGTACGAGGCCTTTTTTGGGCTTTGACCTTTAAGGGTTGCTTTAAGGGTTGTATAAGGGTTCTTTAAGGGCCGCTTCAGGATTCTATAAGGGTGTAAAGCCTTTCAGCACTTCTTTTAGGGATTCTAGAAGGGTTCTGTCAGCACGAGGCTCCCGACTTTCGACGTGATTGTTTGGGCTTCGGCGGCTTTTTATTGGCCTTCAGCCCCCAAAATCGGAAATTCCAGCTCTTTTTGGGTTTAGGTTGTTGGGTTTTAGGGCTTTCGGGTTTTAAAGGCTTAATGCTATGTCCCTGTGGTTTACGGTTATGAGTTTTGGGGTTGCAGGCTTCAGGGTTGGTTGGGTTACGGGAGGGTTTGGGTTCGTTGGGATTTAGGGGTGGTTTTAGGGGTTAGCGGGGTTGGGTTGTTTTGTGGGGCTTCTGCGACTTGGAAGCCGACAGACCAAACTCTGAATTTCCGGCAAAAGCGGCTTTCAGACAGAGTCAAACTCCATCCGCAGGCCGTCTTCGAGGAGCTCGGGGTGAAGGACCGGGCTACGTTTCTTGGATCCTGGTGGCTAGGGTGGTGGTGATGAGGATGAGAATGGTGACGACGACAAGGTAACGAACAGGACGTTTTTGTGATGATGATGACCATGATCATGGTGATGATGATGATGATGATGATGATGGTGAGGCGTTAGAAGGCAAGGCTTTCATAGCTCGCGCTGGTGATGGCTTATGGCTCGAGGAGGTAGTGGCGTAGGGGTTGGAGGCGAATGTCTTCATGATTGACAGATTGGAGGCTGTGTCGCAAGCACTGGAACACCTGAACCGTAGCAGCTTCAGGGTTTAAAACTGTTGCGAGTGCTGGGGGCGCTCGGTTTAGGGTTCCAGGGCAAGGGTTAGGGTGTACGACAATCTACGGTTCTTAGAGCATTTTCAAGTTGCGATGGGGGGTGGGTTTGTCGGCGGTTTCGGGTTAGTTGGGTTAACGCAGTGGAGTGTGGGCCAAGGCCTTTGCACCCCTAAACGCGAAGACCTTAAAGGACACGCTGAAGGGTGGCACTGCCACCGTCACGCTGGAGACGGACAAGCAGGTGGTATTGGGCCGGTCTCAAGGTTTCTTCAGAAGTGCGTCTTAGAGGGGTTGGGCTGTAACCTTAGAGTCTTGTGGGCACAAAATGCTGCTAGCGGAAGCTAGGGCAGCCTTTGTAGCGGGCAAGGGAACTCAGCAACCAGAGCTTTCGAGCTCGCGACATATGAAGTTCTCATTTCCACCAGCATGTAGCTATTGTGGTAACCGGTACTGAAACTTGAGCAAGGAACAATGAGGTAAGAATGGTATTTTGTAAGGTTGGAGGCGTGTCCCGATTTGGTTTCATTCCAATTTCGTCTCAGGCAAAGGCGCCGTAGTATCCGGGTTCAGGGTTTAGGGCACGTTGTTCTCACATCACTTTTGTGCTTCGCGCCGGGGAGCCAAACCTGGCTTTGTTGGCCCAAACTCCGTGCCGCCTCCTGAGTCGCCCGCCCAAGCCCTAAACCCTAAACCCTACTTGGAGGATCATGGGACTTAGTAAGTAAGGTTATAAGTACCCTAATTGGGGTTATACTTATAGCTACCTTATTTACAAGCCTAGTTACTAAGTCCCATGATCCTCCAAGTAGACCCTAAGCCGTACGCCCTAAACTCCTGAAACCCTCTGAGGCCTCCCAGAGCCGAAAGTTGCAGAAAGGGTTTTTCGGAGGGTGTGGGGCAGGGGTTAGTGTTTAGGGATATAGGGGTTAGTGTTTAGGGTTTTAGGGTTTAGGGTTTTAGGGTTTAGGGTTTTAGGGTTTAGGGTTGAGGGTTTTAGGGTTTAGGGTTTAGGGTTTCAGGGTTGAGGGTTTAGGGTTTAGGGCAGCAGTGCGAGACCTGGGAGGATGCAGTTCTCAGGGTTTGGGTTTCGAATCCCTTAAACCCTAAACTTTAAACCCTAAGCCCTCAGTTGGCAGGCTTTGGCCCCCCAAAGCAAGAGAGCCGCCTGCAGACTGACAGGTGTGCTAAGCCGTGACGGTCTGCGGATCCCTCAGTGTGCAGGTCTTTGCGCAGGAATGCTGAAGTGAACAACAGCAACAACAGAAGCTGCAGAGCAGGAGCAACATCAACGATAGCAACTACTACCACCACCTTCTTTCAGTGAGTGTCCCGATTCCCTGACCAGTCTTTCTCCCGAAAGGTCATGCCGGGGTCAAGAGCATCCAGATAACACCTGGTCCATGCTGAATTTCCTTGGGGGTTTGGGATTGTATGGTCCTAGGGTTTATCGTGCTTGGGCAGGGGTTCAGGGCAGTTCAGGGTTTATCGATCAGATCAGGGGATCAGTGTTCCAGGGTTTGAGATTCTAAGGCGTTCAGGTTTGTAGGGTTGGGCGTGCCTCACGAATCCTGCAGATTTGAGGAATGTCGGGTTTGGGATCGGGGAGGTCAAATCCTGGATTCGATCCGATAACCAATGCCGGAACACGAAACCCAAGACCCCAAGCCTATGTAGTTTCGAAGAGTTCTGGGGTTCTTCAACCCACTCGGGTGTTTCTCAGAGTTTGCATGGCGCCCAGGTCGCGCAAACCTCGAGTCAACGGGGCTGAATCTTTAATAATGTATTTTCCATTGTTTTCCTTTCGGCGTGAGCCAAGCGAAAAATGCGGATCGGTGTCTAGAAAGTCAAGTACTTCAGTGAATACAAGGACGGGGTAAGCTCTCAGTCGATGCTGTAATGCGGGGCTCCCCGAACAGAGTCGGGTGTCCCAGTTTCGCCAATTTTCTTTTCGTTCATGGCAGCTGTACGGTTGCTTGAACATTTAGCTGCGTCGCATGCCTTACATGCGTTGCTCTGGCAGCCGCCGTGCGGGCAGGGCGTGAACCTCTGCTGTCATGGCCGGCTGCACTCATGGACTCCTCCCAAGGTTTAGGGCTTTGGTTTTCATCTTGAAGCCCGAAGACTGGAGCCCTTTTGTTTTCTTTCCGCCCCGCTGGGAAGAGTTCCTGTGCCTCGTGCACCCAATAATAGTGGACCAGGACACGCATCTCCGGGAAACCCCGGCTGCTTCGTGCCAGGACAACAACAACAGCTTTCATCATCGAAAAAGGGACTGGCATGATCGTCATGGTCATGACGGTGGTGTGTGTCACTACTGTGCCTGTTCACAGAATTTTCATGTGGAGGATTGTCATGGTGATCATTTAGCCGTCATCATTACCATCTACATCGCCATCGTTGTCTACTCCTATGGCGACTGCCGCTACAGCGCTGTCACTACGGCAGCAACAACACAAACGGTTCCAAGATCGACAAGCAACTCCATGAGCAGCTGCTACCGCTGCCGCCGCCGCTGCTGCTGCCTCTCCCTCCTGCTCCTCCTCCTACTGTCCTGTGCAGCAACAACAACAGGTCATACTGCAGCAACAACAACAGCAGCAACGGCAGCAGCAGCAGCAGCAGCAGCAGCAGCAGCAGCAGCAGCAGCAGCAGCAGCAGCAGCGGCAGCTTCGGTGGCAGCAACGGCAACAGCCACAACAGCAACAACAGCAACAACAACAACAACAACAACAACAACAGCAAAAACAACAAAAACAACACCAACACCAACGACAACACTTACGACAACACCAACGACAACAATGACGACAATGACGACTACCTCGACTAAAACTGTGTAAAACTGTGACTAGGCCGACGACGACGACGACTGCTGCTGCTGCTGCTGCTGCTGCTGCTGCTGCTGCTGCTACCACTGCTGTTCCTTGCACAATACAGCTTTCGAGTCCTATTACTTTGCTTTTGATACTGAGCCGCGTGCTCGAAAGGAAAAGGCGCGCAGAGGCCCGAGAACACGACGATGTGCTGAAACATCGACAGCAGGCGCACCCCAAAGCCTATACCCCACCGCAGCTATTTTCCAAGCTCCAGAGCGCGTGTAGTTTTTTCTCGTTCCTCCTTCAGCCCAAGCCGCTGTCTCAGAGCAAGGGGCTGATGTGATCCGGGTTCCTTTAAGGGCTCTTCCGGGTTCTATGAAGGGGTATAGGGTGCAGGGTTCAGGGTTTATTGTTCTTGGGTTTTGGTATCTTGGTTGTCAGGCGGCAAGGCCCCCTATTTACCTTGGTGGATGTCTTTCATCTCCTGAAAGCTGGATCTAGACTTGTTCGGAATCCCTCACCTCAAGCGTTTATCCCTGAAGCCTTCGAGCCTTATCCTAAGCTTTCGAAAGAAGCAGTTCACAAAAAGGAACACCTGAACAGAAGGAGCCCCGGTGTGATTTTGTCCGAGGATGTCCGCGCCGAAGGCCACTCCACCAGCCCAGGCCCCTACCGTCGTTCCCGTCGCCAAGGCCCTGCGTTTGAGGGGGTCGGGCCTTGAGGTGGAGTGTGAGCCAAAAGCCCTTAACCTACCAAACCCCAATCCGCAATTCATTACGCCGAGTTGGGAAGGCTCTCGAGGGTTTGGGATTTCGGCGTTTAGGATGAAAACTCCGGAGGGCTTTAGTGGCTTCAGGGGCCAAGAGGGTTCTGCAATTGGGCGGTCCAGGCTTAAGGGCGTAGTAGTGTGGGGTCGGAAGGGACATTTCTGATCTGGTTTAAGTACTTACAGAAGGCTCTCCACCACACACTGGTTTCAGGGTGTTGCCTCTGTGCTGCGGGCTCTCGTGATTCTGAGAGGCAGGAATCCCTGCAGGCTTGCAGTTTCTCAAGTTCCCATGCTTCTTCGAAGCATCATCATTGGTATTGGTAGTATGTGCTCTCGTGCTGGAGGCTGCGGAGGTTGCCCAGACGGCCAAGGCCCGGGAGGAGGCTCCCAACCGCGAGGACGCTTTGGGCTTTGGGTGCCGGGGGCAAAGGCATCAAACTCAAACTGCTAAGCCCATCGGGAGGGCTTCGGAGCCGAGGCTCGTCCTCTTGGGCTTTTTTTGGGGCTTTTGGGGTATGGAAGCTGCAACTTCGCACCACGAAGTCGTGACTCCGAGACTTAACCCTTCCTACCCCCCAAGACCCCAAGTCAAGTCCCCGCATCCTGAGATCTATCTGGGTTTAGGGTTCAGGGCCATTGAAGAAGGAAAGCTGCATTATCAAGTTTCTGGCCATGTGCATCTTCCAGCTGCTGCAACGTCGACAAAACCTTAACGTAAGAACCCGAACCCGAAGAGATTTCGGATTGTGAGGACTTGAGAGTTTCAGGTTCTAGAGGCTCGGGACGTATCCTCGGCATCCTAGAGCCCAAGTCTAGAGCCTCAGAAAAGCAGCGAAACCCAACACGCAAAGCCCCCTAAACCCCAAAACCCCAAACCCCCTGAAACCCCGCCCTAAACTCTAAAACCGCAGAAACCCTAACTAAACTATTCCTTAAACCCTCTGCTTCAGGAGAAGGTGAAGGCCGCTGGTGCGGCTCCCACGGCGGCATCTGCGGCCTCTGCGCCTCAGGCCCGCGGTTTGTCGGGGGGTCTTTGGGGCGTGTTTAGGGTTTCGGGCCTTTGGGGTTTGGGGTTCTAGGGTTTAGGGCTCTTAGGCGTTTGGGCGGTAGGGTGGCAGGGTCTTGGGGTTGTGGGGTTCAGGCCATTTTGGGTTTAGTGGTTCAGGCTATACATCATTAGAGGTTTCGGGTTTTGCAACTGAGCCAGGAAGCCTGCGCTGACCTTGCATACAGTTGCATCATAAGAGTAAAATGCATCCATGCCCGCGGCTCGACCCTAAACCCTCAACCCTCAACCCTCCCCTAAACCCCCAACCCAAAACCCTCAACCCTAAACCCTCGAGCCTCAACCGTAAACCCTCAACCCTAAACCCTAAACCCAAAACCCTCAACTCTCAACCCAAAACCCTCAACCCTCAACCCAAAACCCTCAACCCAACCCTAAACCCTCAACCCTCAACCCCAGCCGGACCTGTAGGCCGGTTCCCAACACTCCAAGAAACCCTAATATAGGGCCTTAAGAAATTCCTATACTATTTTGGGGGTTCCTTAGTAGAATTATTGTATAATGGGTCCCAAAACCCTATTCTCATTATTGAGGCCCCTAGATTGGACCCTCAATGATCCTACTACTGACGCCTTAAGGAATTCGAAGAGGGGTTTTGGGGGGTTCCTTTTGTCGGTTCCTTTTCTAGGGCTACTATAAGGGTTTAGGGTTTATCGGGGCCTTAATAATTCGAATAGGGTTTTGGGGTACTGCAACTATGACTAAAGGAACACCCAAAATAGTACAGGTCTTTATTTAGGCCCCTACATTACATCCATCGTCCCTATACATCCCCAGTTCCTGAGCCTGCCTACCCTAAGTTTCAGAACCTTCATTCCTGATGCCTGAACCACAAAAACCCAGCCCTAAATCGTTAAATCCGCAAGCCACAAATCTTAAATCGAACCTCTTAAGAGAGTAGTAACCCTGATTGACCCCTTACGGTGACCCTTGTAGCAGCCTTATTATAGTTCCCTATATTTTAATTTAACCCTCACAGCAAAATTGTCTTGTAACCTATTTAGTAGCCCTCATCGTAACCCCTATAGCAGCCTTTATAGCATCCCCAGAGATCCCAATACCCCTTACTTAAGGAGTATGCCTTAAATCATAATATTAAGGCCCCTATAGTTTAAGGTCTATTCCTAACCCTAATTTAAGGTCTATTCCTTATTTAAGGGGTATTGGGCTCTCTGGGTCCTCCGCGCTGCGAGGCGCCAAAGTCCAAGGCGGCAGCGCTCGTGGCCGGCGGATCGGTTCCCAAGGCCGCAGCACCAGAGCTTGCAGAATTTACATGGGGGGTTCTTCGAGGTTCTTTCAGGTTCCTTAAGGGTTCCATATTCTGGGCTCCCTACAAGTTTTGTAAGGTTCTGTAAGGATTCGGATTGTGAGGATTTCGAATTTCGGCTTTGCGGCTTCAGGGGGCTCTGTTTCTTTTGGGAACTGAGCAGTATTACTTGCTGAGGGGTTTTCTAGCAGCAATAACGCTAATCATAGCAATAATCCTAATCGTAGTCATGAAACTCCATAGAACCAAAACCTACATCAGTTCTGGTTCCTTGTACATCATCATCTCTCACAAACCTTCTACGCAAAACCCTAAACCCTGTACCCTATATCGTAAACACCTTAACCTTACGATTTTTCCTTCGTAGAAGCGCCCTCCCTATAACCCTATAAGCTCCAAGAAGCGGAAAGGCCTCCGGCAGTGGTCCGACCACTACCAGCCCGGCCTCTGCGGGCGTGGCTCGGCAACATCAGGAGTTTAGAGATTTCTACATCTCCCGGTAGTACCCTTTTGCCCTTTCATTTTCGGATCTACTCGTTCAGACCGAATGCTAGGAAAAGGCCACTCTTACGATTGAGGGGCTATTGAGGCTAGGGTTTAGGGAGTTTTGAAGTTTAGGTTGAAGCCTTTCCTTAAACAGTCTGAGTCTGGGACTTCGAAGCTTAGGGAATAGAGGCTTCGAGGCTTAGGGTTTTGTCGTCTCGGTTTCCAGGGCGTAAAGGATTTTTGGTCAACTGATGGGGGGGCGCCTTCAGGACTTTCGAGGCTTTGGGCTTCGGGTTGTGTAAACAGGGAAAGCATGACTTTCATCGAGGTGATCTGCATCGCAAGTAGATTTGCCGGCAGTACCGCCTGAACCTTGGTCCTCCAAGCACGACTTCCAAGGTTTCTGCCGTGCCCAAGTCCAAGGCGGTGTCCCCGACCTCGGCTGCCGCCGTCATGGAGGCGCGGTTCGCTGGCCAGGGCACTTGGGGTCTCGGAATTGTCCGGAGGTTCGAGTGTAGGGCTTAGAACTTCGGGTTTGAGGGTTTCGTCTTCGCCATTAGGGTCCAAGGAGACTGAAGAAATGGAGGGGCTTGCAACTTCATTGTCGTCTGCAGCCGAAGCTTCTCAACGCAGCTTGTATTCTGAGGGTTTAGGATCTTATCCAGGGTTTGCAGTTCAGGGAGCCTGCTCCCTAAACCACCTTATCAGAGCTTCATCTCATTCGGGTCTGGCTTGTTTTCTCCGGCATTTGGGTTCTGTTGTAGAGGAGGCAGATGATTCACAAGCTGATGCTCAACTACCTTCTCTGTCGCCTCTTTAGCTCTGTAGCGCAACATGATGGTGGCAGAAGAGGTGCATAAAATCCGAAAGCCTCTAAGCCAGAAAGCAAGGCTCTCGTGCCACCGCAGCTGCAAGCCCTCAACTGCTCCGAACCCGAGCTGGAAAGTCTGAAGCCCGGAGGGGTCGAACCCTTAAAATCTCTAGGCCCGGACTCCTAGATCTTTAACCGCCTCAACCGTGAACCGTCCGCAAGCGTGAAACGCTGGAGCCCATGGTGTCAGGAAGGAAAGAAGCCCGCAACGGCGGCTGAGCGCATGGTGGCCACTGGATCTGTCCTGGCACGAGGACACGGATGGGGTTCCGGCAGTTTGAGTTGAGGGTTGTTATGCTTCTTGTGGTTGTTCTTGTACTTGCTATACTTGCGACAGGTGTGGCTAGTCCTCTTAGAAATCTTACGTCATATTGCTGGTCCGCCTATTCATCAGCTTGTGTTCCCTGCAGTCAAGCTCCGGGAAGCCGTGAGGACCTCCGGGCCCAAAAACCTTGAATCCAGAATCCCAGAGTTTTGGATACACCCCCCAGGCTCATCTAGGGATGATGGGCTTAGGGCCTTTGGGGGATGTAGGGTTTAGGGTTTAGGGTTACCTGAATCCTCTCCCAACTGCTCGATTTCCTGAGTCCCCTTCACACCCTCATGCCCTTCCCAAATTTCCTAAACCCGAAACCCGAAACCCTGACTGAATGCTCGTCCCTAGACAGGAAATTCTGTATCATAAACACTAAGCCCAATCCCAAAATCCTAACCCCTACTAAGCCCTAGTATAAACCCCACGAAACCCTCAGGCCATCCTAAGTTCTACGAAGCCCTACTATACAGATCCTACTAAGCCCTTCTAACCTTCCTAAACCCTCCTAAACCCTCCAAAAGCCTGCTAGGCTCTCCTACGCCTTCCGAAACCCCCCTTTTGTTTGTTTGGGAGCTCCAGGCATGGGAGCCAAGGCGGAGGCCCCCAAGGCCTGGAGAGACCGAGCTTGGGGCTCCTGTCAGGGGTTGCTTTAAGGAGTAGGGAGTAGGGGTTTAGGTGGTTTAGGGTTACTTAGGGTTACTCTGGGTTTAGCGGTTTGGGGGTTTGGGTTTAGGGGGTTTAGGGTTGAGGCTTTTTTAAGGATTACTTTCAGGGTTCCTCTAAGGGCTACCTTCAAGGTTCTACAAGGGCTCTATGTAGAGTTACTGTAAGGGTTACTACGGGTTGGCATCGGGGTTCTTAAGTTCCTAAGAAGGGTTCGCTAAAGGCTTCCTTAAAAAGCTCTTGTAGTGCTGACGAAAAGATTATATCAAGGGTCGATAGTAGGGTTCGGGACTCAGTGTTACCATTTTAGAGTTAAAAACGTTAACAGGTTCCAAAAGCATGCTGCAAGGGATACCGTAATTGTTCTCTCAAAAAGTTCTCTAAGGGTTTGCTACCCCTATAGAACTAAACCCTAAACCCTAAACCCTAAACCCTAAACCCTACACCCCTTGCGGCTTCGTTACTTTGGAGGCGAAGGCGAAGCCGGCCGCGGCCATGCCCACCACCTCGAAGTACGCCGGCTCCGCCGCCATGACCCAGGCCGCCCCCAGGAGCGTGTCTTGGCCTTTTTCAGGGGCTCAGGGCTTCGGGTTTGGGGTTTAGGCTTCATCAAGGGCATGGGTATAAGGCTCGCCTTCGGGAAGTGTGGCATCTGCAGTTTGCTTCCTTACAGCTTTCGCACGTGGAGCGTTTTGACTGCTCAGGTGCTGAACATCGTCAGCGGCAAGCCGGTCGCTGCGGGCGAGGTCGCCAGCAGCGCTTATACCACCAGCTCCGTTGGCCCGGCCAGGGGCTATGCCAAGGCCTGGACAGTGCTTTGTCCGGTTGGGGGTTGTCGCGGTCAGATTTCATCGCAGCTTTGCTTGAGGCAGCCGGCGCCATTCTGCCCAGCAGCGCCCCAAAGGTTCGCGCTTCACGCGGATTCGTGTGATTTCTGCCTGTAAATGTCTCGACGCGTTGATCCGCAGATCGGGCCACCTGCGGTGGCTGTGGGACGTGCCATGGCTGAGGCACTAGCACTACACGACCGTCACAAATTCATCGGCCCAGAAGTGTGTACTGCGTGTCGTGGAGTTTTCTCCTTGCGTCAGGGACGCCCTGCCGTGTCTATGGCTAATGGCAAGTTGGTCACCACTATCAGCAAGAAGTACCAGCACCTCGGCGAGCGGGCTGGCGCATGCACCGTGTGTCATAGATAGGTGCCTAGACTATAATTTGTGCCTGTTCTGTGTCAGCAGAAATCCTGTCAGGATCGTGTTCGTGACCAGTGAAGTGGCACCCTTCTCGAAGACTGGAGGCGCTCCTTGTGCGGTGCCCTCGGGCCAAATCTTCACAGCCTACGTGCTTTTCAGGCCTGGGTGAGGCCATGGACGGCCTGCCCATTGCGCTCGCAGCCTTGGGCCACCGCTGCATGGTCATCTCTCCTCGCTCCTCGGAAGCATGATCCGAGGGCGAGGGCAATCCTCTTCCATCGCTGAGCCAACAAGGGCTGGCGTCTCGTCCTCACTGCGTCTGCAGGCTACGACCAGTACAAGGAGGCCTGGGACACGGGCTACTGGAGCTCCGTTCCCATGGGCGGCAAGAACGAGTCCGTGCACTTCTTCCACACCTACAAGCAGAAGGCCGCTGTTTCTTTCCATCCCAGCTCCAGCAGCATGGCATGGCTCCTGCTTGCAGGTCGACTACGTCTTCGTCGATCACCCCACCTTCTTGGAGCGCGTCAACGGACTGACAGGCCCAGGGGAAGTGGGGAGTTGGTCCCAGCAAGCATCAAGGCAGTGAAGCCGTGCTTGCTCTCTTACCCGCGGCATCATCCATTTGCACATGCGTCACTATCTGAGCTTTATTTACCAGGTGCCAAGCTGTACGGCCCGGAGTGGGGTCAGGACCGGCTTTCTCGATGCATCGTTGGTTCGTTGTCGCGATAGATGGGCGACCCCGAAGCCCTGAATCCCCACCCTCCAGCCCAAAAAAAGCTTCAGTCTTTGGTCCTAGCCCCAAAACCCCCGAACCCGGCGTACAATCCCTGCAGGACTTCGCGGACAACCAGGCTCGCTTCGCCTACTTCTGCAAGGCCAGCAGCCGAAGCCGTAGCTTCCCAAGTCTAAACGTTAATGTAGGGGCCTAAATAAATTCCACTATTATTTTGAGGGTATTAAATAATTAACAATAATATTTTGAGGGTATAGTACAATGGGCCCCAAAACCATATTCTACTTATTAAGGCCCCTATATTAACAGCATTAGCAATCGCACCAGTTCTGGGGACGATGTAGTAGTGTAGTCTGCTTGTAGCGGTGGAATGTGGCATAAAGGTAACACATCCAAAACAACCACAAATCATGATGATGGTAGCCAGGACCACCTTGAGAAACCGCTAAATCCCAAACCCCAAGCAAAACTCCTGAACAAGCACCACAGCTCAAACCTTGAAATCCAAGCTGCTAAACCTTGCAGCCCTTAACCCTGAACCCTTGTTCCTTAGGGCTCCCAATGTTCTTTATATCTGTAGTTTGAAACCACCCTCAAAGTTTCAAAGTTTTAGGTCTCATGGTATAAGGGCCTTTGAGAGACTTTGCTTTCCTAACGTGCAGGCGGCCTTGAAGGCCATTCAGGAGCTGCCCTTGGGCGGGGCCGTGCTCGGGCCTCGGTCTTTCCGTGGCTTTCCGAGGAGACTTCGTAGGGTTCGTTTCGGGTGTTGCGGGGTTGTAGATTTTAGGGGACTAAAGAATTTCCAATCGTACTTTGGGGGTTCCTTCATATAACTACAACTATGCTATAATAGATCCGAAAACCCTATTCTGATGACTAAGACCCCTATATTAGCCTGTTTTGAAGGGGTTTGCGGAAGGTCTCCGGGTTTATTTGGAAGATCGTCGGATTTTGTATGCGGCTTCGTAAGAAAGGTTGTGAGCAAGCAACCCGGATGGTCTACTCCTAGGAATAGAAACGCATCTTTTAATCTCCTGGGGTGGGATTTGGGGTTATCGGCTTCCCCGGAAATCGAAGGTTGGGGGGGCTCGGATCCGGCTGCACAGTTGCGAGGCTTCCTCCAACTCTTGGTTTGGCTTAGATTCGTGGGAACAGGCATTGAGAGTTTGGGTCTTGAGGATCCTTCATAGCATAAACCTCAGTTCTGGACCCGACACCCCAAAACTCTACTTGCTGGCTTTTTCCGGCTACGCCCTGGACCGAAAACTCGAGGTACGGCGGTGACTGCATGGTCGTCTGCAACGACTGGCACTCGGCGCTTGTGCCGATGCTCATCCACGCCGAGAAGCCCACAGGCCCGGATCCGAGATAAGACGGGCTTTGCAGCGTTACTTCGGGTTCTCAAGGTGGCTTTAGGTGGGTATAGCCGGGTTTGATCTTCAGATCGGGCGACAACCTGCAAACTCTGAACCCCAGCCAACACGCTCCCGCTAGAGCATCAAGTCCTAGCGCACACACACACACAACTCCCAAGTTTTCGCAGGCAACTGGACGAACACGAAGTCCGCGTTCCTCTGCCACAACGCGGTCTTCCAGGGCCGCTTCGTGCGCGAGGAAGGCGCCCGAGGATCGTTAGTTTTTAAGTTCAGCAATGTAGTATGTTCAACAACGGTAGTAAGAGTAGTAGTAATCCTCAAACTACAGAAAACCCCCAACATGAAACCCTACGTCCGAAACCCCAGAGGCCCACCCCGCTAAAGAGCAGAAATTCTCACAAGCCCTAATCCCCTAAAGCGGCCAAGGCCCCAAACCCTCGAAACCGTGCACCCCTAAACACCACACCCAACCCCCCCTTCAAGAATCATAAAACAGCCCTAAACGGAGGGCTTATTTTTTTAGGTTTTCTTTTTTGTACGTTTTCGTTGTTTTTCCTAGAAAACAATCATGTTCCTTTCATGTTGGAAGGATTCAGTGCCATGTCCTTCGGTTTCCCTAGGAAAACCTCTATTCCTTTCTTCTCTTGAAGCGGACGAAACGAAGAAACGAAGGAAGGAAGGCAGGAAGGAACGAAGAAGGAATGAAGGAAGGAAGAAAGGAAGATAGGAAGGACTGAAAGGGGAGGAGTAACAGTCGTCGTCGTAGTTGAAGTAGTAGTCCAATATATACATCGTCTATGTAGCAAATAGTGTATTAAATGTCACATATTATATGCAATATATGTATAGTAGTCAGTAAACATCAACAACAACAGCAACTACAACTAGAACTACAACTACGACGACAATGACAATGACAACAATAATAATAATAACAGGGTTTTCCTTCTGAAAACCTAAGGAAATGACACGGAAGCCGTAGGAAAATTGTGTTTTCCCTAGGAAAAACCAAAAAACTTAAGGAAATGACACAGAACCGTAGGAAAATGGACAAAAAACTTAAGGAAATCACACGGAATCCGTAGGAAATAGTGTTTTTCACGAGGATAAACCAAGCAAAACCTAAGGAAATGACAGAGAATCCATAAGAAAACAGTGTTTTCCGTAAGAAAAACCAAGAATACGGAAACAAATACCAAAAATAATACAACAAAAATCATGCCCCAATTCACGTTAAACCAACGAAAGATGCTCCGCTTGATAACCCCGCTGACGAGGCCTTGCAAGCGTCTTTGGTGTACCGGAGCGCTACATCGACAGCATCTGGGTTCTTGTTAAGCAGTTTGTTTTAATCTAGTAAGTAGCTTGTTTTAATCTAGTACGGAATAAGGCTTCTTAGTCATGACCTAGGCATCACCTTCAAGATGCCTCTGCGCATCGGAAAGTACAACGAGAAGGCGGTGGGTCAGTGGAACATCCCAAGAAGAGTTGCTTACGATTCTTCCAGGGATGGAGGGACTTAGTGATATAGGATTTAGGGCTCATGGTTCAGAGGTTTGTGGAGTTGAGGATTTTCGACAAACACACGCGAATACAAGGATCCTATTTGTGTGGGTAGTTCTCTAAATTAGGGTCCCTTTAACGCTCCTTTTTATAAGGGTGCCGTGCTATTTTGGGCGTCTAACGAGGGACCCGGAGTTAACAAAACTACCCATACAGAACCCTTGTAGAAAGCCTACTAGAAGCCCTTATATAGATCCCTTTAAGGAACCTCAAAGCAACCCCACCCATGTGGTTGCATGGAGTACCCTTGGTTCAGAGGGGGAGGGCAGGCACAGGTACAAGATTTAAGTGTTCAGCTTGGCTCCGATAATCCTAAACCCTGAGCCTGCGGCAGAAATCCTGCATCAACACGATGGCTGCCGGCCTGCGCTACGCCGACCGGGCCTGCGTCTCAGGTATTATAATCTGGCAACTGCGACGCATGGCTGGACCATGCTACAGAAGCCGCACGTTTGGTATTTAGGGAGCGTTTTCCTTGTGGGGTCTTGAAGCCCCAAGTCTTAAGCCATATGGCTCCTTCGTAGTGATGCTCAGGCCTTGACTGTCTCTCCCAGCTATGCCGTGGAGTGCTGCACGGACCCGGAGAAGGCGTGGCAAGTAGAAGGGCTACTGGAAGGGTTCTTTTAAGTAAGTAGTACTGCACAGGCGACTTCAAGGGTTTCAAGTTGACGGGATTGCAGGGCTCTTGGGCGCAAGCCTGGCAGACAGTGGACCAGTGGGACAGCCGGCCCTGGCACAGGGTGTTGAGTTGGAGGACCTCTTCACCCTGGGCAAGTGCACAGGACACTTGCAATCTCAAACTTCAAGTCTCAATGAGCTCTGCGCATGTTTGATTCAGTCAGCCGCCAGAGGTGTGGCATGTGAGTTATCATGAATTTGTTTAGCTATGCAGCTTTCCCTTCCTGAAGCCCCTTGCCTCCGCAGTTGTGTAGAATTGGTCTCAGCCCTCCCTTCAGCGCAGTCCTCGGTGTCTTCTTGCGGCGTCCGAAACCCTAAAGCCTCAAAGATTGGGCATCGGAAGCTCTCTGCGGCGCTCTTTCTTTTTGCCCACGACGCAAAGCTTTGAAATATTGTTGATATGCTTCGCAAGATTGCCGTTTCATGCTGCCCCTATGGAACCTTAAACCTCAGCCCTAACCCTAAGGCCGCAATGCCCTGAACATGTTTGGAGTGCATGCCCGTAAAGGCTGGGCTTGCGAGTGATCGAAAAGTCCGATGCATTTTAACAGAAAGCATTAAGCACTAAATTGCCTTGCGCAGGAATCCTGAACGGCGTCAAGGAGGGCGTGTCCCCCAGCGACAAGAACTTCGTTACGAAGACCATGATGACCTGCGGAGCCTTCACGGTCTGCATCTGAGAGATCAGTAGACCCCGGAAAGCCCCACTGGTTTTTGCTTGCGTTTTCACAGGGCTTGAGGGCTTGAGCTTGTTTTGCAGGGCTTTTCAGAGTTTTACAGGCTTTCAACAGGACCTGAAACCGTGGCCCCAAGAAGTCCTGAGTCCAAAGCAGGATCCTGGTGTTTACTACAGGCTGCACAAAGCCTTTCGTATGCTCACAGAGATCCCATGAAAGCTCCGGCGCCAGAAGGGCCTGCAAGCACCGTCCACCTTCCAGCCCCCTGTACGGATGCTCTGATCCATGGATCTTCATCAGCAGATGCCAGCGTATGCTACGCTATGCTTGCAGCCTTACACACCCCAAACCTTAGAACACCCCCATTAATTCTCGACAAAACCCCATATAAAACAACTCAAACCCCAAACCCTAATCCCTACAAGCCCTAATATGAACATGCTACATACTTATATATATATATATATATACTTATATATATATATATATACACATACAAGTATATATATATATATATATATATATTTAAAGAAAAAAGCAACAGCAGCTCAGAAAGAATCCCGCAGCTCGAGGCCGCCACCGCCCCAGAGGCCAAGGCGGAGCTGAAGGCGCGGTCCATCGGGATTTATAGGGTTTTTATTGTGTTCTAGGATTCTTGGTTGTTTCTATAGGGTTTAACTAGAGTCTCCAGGAAGTTTAGGATTCTTAGGGGTTTGGGTTGTCGTTCGGAGTTGTGGAACCTTTGTGAGAGTTGGGGTTTTGTTGGCTTCTGGCCTTTTCGAAGTTTTGGGTCTTCAGGACTTTGCACTTGTGAGATCTTAAGATTTCTAACGTCTTGGGTAGCTATGCTCCTGGCTTTTGGGGCCTCGAAAAGTTTTCGGGAAATTGAGCATGTGCTTATGGCCAGGCCACCTACCGTGCGCAGAACAACCTTCCGGACTGCACGGGCCCTCTGATGTGCTTCATCGGAAGGCTGTCAGCTCAGACGGGCGGTTGAGGGGCAATAACGTCTTAGTGCCTTCGGGGCCGCTTAAGAAAATTGGCGTAATATGTCAGATGTCTTTGTGTTGAGACTGTAGCGGCTGAAGCTGTAGCTCGAGGTCCGAGATGCGGACACGCGGGGTTTAAAAAAATCAGGGCTACTGAGGGAATATATGGGATGGGGGAAGAAGGAATGATCACTTACAACCTGTGGGCTCTGCATCTTTCAGGCCTAGAGCTTGTCCGAGTTCCTCAGCTCCCAACCTCAGTCGCAAATGCTTATCAACAACAACAGACAGCCGTTTCACCAGCTTACCATGCATCCGGCCACCCAAGACTCTTTGCCCGATCACTACTACACTCCTGATTCAACAAAACTTGATGCCCCAAGCCCGAAACCTTTAACAACTACCTTGGAATCCTAACCCTAAAACCTACAAACCATAAACTCAACCTAGACCCTAAACCCCTTGCAGGCTGGATGCCCTAAACCCCTTGCAGGCTGGATGCCCAGAAGGGCTACGACTTGCTTCTGGAGGCCCTGGTGGAGATCCTCGAGGCAGTGCTCCAGACCGCCCGCCCCCGCCGGCTTTTCGGAACACTCGGGGGATTCGGAAGGGTTTGGGGATTCTTCATGGTTTGCTTCTGTTAGGGCTTCGGGTTTTGTCTATAGGGTTAATTTTTTCTGTTTCAGATTCGAGGTCTGAGGTTGCGAATCACAGCGCTCCAGTAGACTGGTACTCGCACATGTCAAACCAAAAGCATTCGAGTGGTAGTGGTAGTTGTTGTTGTAATGCTACGATTACGGCGTCGATCACAACAACTGCTGCTGCTGCTGCTGCTGCTGCTGAGGCTGTTGCTGTCGCTGCGACTGCTTCTGCCTGCTGCCGCTCACTTAGTAATAGCAGCAGCAGTAGCAGCAGAATGGTAACCTCTGCAAACGAACAATGCTCCGTGCAGCATCGCGCATTGGGGTTTCTTTACTGCAGCTGCATGGCAGGAATAAGGGTACCTGTACTATGAGGGGAATACGGGAGCACTCAGAAACCCGCAAGTTCTGGCCAGGACACCGAGCTGCAGGTGGTCATCGTGGGCTCCGGACGAGCCGACCTCGTGGCTCAGCCTCGCGGCCGCAAGGGTGTGGGCTCTTCGGGAATCTAAGGGCTGAGGGTTTGCGGCTTGGGTAGCCCTTAAACCCTGAACTCTGAAGCCGCCGCACAAGCTCGCAGCCGAACCCAAATGTTGCGATGCGTGGACAGGACGAAGGCCGTCGAGAAGAAGTATCCCAGCAAGTTCTTCTATGCAGGCCCGTAGAACCGGTGAGTCTCTACAGTCTCCACAAGAAACAAGTTCCAGGACTGGACTACCACTCCCAATCATCCGGCCTTGCTAGATTCCTGTCTAATGGGCCGGCACTTTCAACTCACACCCTGGCCAACGTGGCAAGGAGGTCGCACGTGAACAGTTAAAGTTTTGAAGCTTCCTTGTGTGCCAAACAGTCAAAGCCTGGTCAAAGCCTTAGTCCGAAAACCTAACTCCCCGACGCCTTCTCTCGTGCTTACTACTCACTCTGATTGTTGGGTAAAGAAGATCAACGGACAGTCTTCCTGCGCAGGCTGGATGGGCCCTGAGCGTTACGCTCTGCTGGCCGGCTGCGACTACACGCTGCTTCCGTCCAGGCACACCTTGATCCCAATGGCCCCGTGTGCGCTCTAGCAGTTGAGGTTTACTATGGAATATGCCGTGAATGCCATTCAACGCCAGTATCCAGATGTGCTCTAGGAGGATCTAAACACAGTTCGGGCAATTCTTCGGGCTGCCAGTGTTATCATCTGGGGGGCATAGCACCCCTTATACCACAAATGCAGGTACCTGTGCCTGTGGTCAAATTGGGCCAACAGGTCCCTACTTGCGAAAATCGAAGGCCCTGGCCCTGATCACACCGGCCATCACCCCCAAGCTGATGATCTCAAAACCCCTCGAGAAAACTGCAGGTGGGAGCCGTGCGGCCTGGTCCAGATGGAGGCTGGACTCGGGGACTTTTCCTTTGGGGTTCAGGGTTTGGGGTTGTGTTTAGGGTTTCGGGTTTAGGGGCTCGGGGTTTAGGGCTGCGATGCTTGGGAACGTTGGCCTGATGTTTCAGGAGGGTTTCAAGGCGTCGAGCTGAGGGATCGCCAAGGCCCCCAGAGTGCCCTTGATAAGGATGGGGCAGTTCTTTACCTTGCTTCGAGTTGAGGGATCACCTTACCACCCAACGCCGACATCTGGAGACTTCAGCTTGAACCCTGAAGCCCTAAATTCAAAAGCCCTCCGGACAGCGTCTCCCCAAAGTCGCACAGTTCCGCGCCGTGGAGGCCATGCGCATGGGCACGCTGCCCATCGTCGCCCCTACCGGCGGCCTGAAGGACACCGTGGAGGCGAGACCAGGGGCCCGCGCGCGCTGTTAGGTGTCTGCTGTGAAGTCTGCTCAATCTACTCCCTACATCTAACCTCTAAACCTCTAAACCTCTAAACGGCTAAACCTCTAAACAGTAACCTCAAAACCCTGACTGGAAACCCTTATAAACCCAAACCCCGTAGCCTGAATCCTTTAAACTACGGTTTGACCCAGCAACAGGGGCTTTTTTTCCAAAGGGTCCTGTCAGGATGGCTTGAACGGACTCTGGACCGACAAGGAGATGTCCGTGGAGGCCGTCATCGACGAGGCCCTCAGAATGGGGTGTTTTTGAAGGTGGAGGGGTCAGGGTATTATGGTTTCTAGATTTTTTTGGCTGTAGGATTACAGGGGCTAAGCGGTTTCGGCTTCTAGGATCTAGGGTTACAGGGCCGGCCTTGCTCTGTATTGCTCAAGGTTCAACTAGGAAACATGAACGGGACCTTTATCGGCCAGCGCCCCTAGTTTGCATAAGCCCTCGCCCCGTATCAAGGAGTGAAGGAGGATCTGGGAGGAGTTGAGGCTTTGGGTAGATTTCAGCTTGAGCTTTTTTTTCTTCCGGTTTGAGGTGTGCTTGAAGTTGCCGCCGCTTGGCCGCTGAATGAATTGAATGAAGCCTTAAACGTCTGAAACTTTCAGACCCGACAGACCTGGAGTTTGATAACCTCGAACCCGAACTGCCTGAACCCCAAAACCACGCACCTCGACTTCCCGAGTAGTAGATCCTCAAATCCGCAAACCTTAATCAACCTTCCGGAGGCCTCCAAATCCCCAAACCCCACATGCGAAACACTAAAACGGGTTATTAGGCTTCAGGGTTTTAAGGTTTAGGTTTCAGGGAGGGTCTAGGGCTTTTAGGGTTTCTTGAGTTGGCACCAAGTCCTTCGAGCCCCCGAAAGCTCCCCAAACGCCAGGAGTCCGTCCAGTCCATCGCGAACGCCCTGAAGCGCGCCTCGAAGCTCTTCATCGAGGAGCCCGAGAAGGCAGGGCCTCAGGGTTTGCTGCTTTTGTTGTGTCTGCGGATACGACCGATGATTGCTGTTACTATCAGTACGAACTGTATAGCATAGCTTTTAATTGCAGTTGTAATTGCAGTCGGAGTTCTTGCTGTAGGATTTTGGAGTTTAGGGTTGAAGACTTGATGCAGGCTCGCGACTACTGCTTGTATTTTGTTATATTTCTGTATTGCCTTCTTTGCTACAGTCACCATTGTCACATTTCGAGGGGCGCTGCGATGGGGATCAGGCTCCGGCTTCCCATGCACGAAGACCTCGGAGGTGTTCCAACCAGATAACACCTAAAACCCCTAATACGCCCGAAACCCATCTAATCTCAACCCTGAGCCGAAGCCCCTTGAAACAGCCACCGAAACGCCCTTGTAACTTCGTATAACAACAGCTCCTCGAGATGAGCTACTTCTGAATCTACAACACCTTCACCAGCCTATTCAGACTAAGAGAAGCCATCCGAAGCCCTTACAGCAAAGCTCACCTAAACTCGACCCTGAACCCAAGCCTAAGCCCCGACCTGAGACCTTGAAGGAGACCCTTCAAGGAACCCTTGTCGATCCCTTGAAGGAACCCCTTGCAGATCCCTTAGATGAACTCCTTATAGGATCCCTTTGGAGGAACCCCTTTATTATGGATTTCTCAGAGGATCCCCTTGTGAAAGGTGAAGGCCATGACCCGGGCGGCCATGGCGGCCTCCGCGGAGTTCAGCTGGAGCAACGCGGCCCTGCAGTACGAGGCTTGCTGGGGATTCCTGTTCGGAAGCAATGAGTATACGGGCCTTAATAATTAGAATAGGGTTGGGGGTAATTTTATACTATAATTACAATAAAAGGAACCCCCCAAAACCCTTTTGGAATTATTATGGCTCCTTATGGGGGTTCCGGTTTGCGCACCTCTCCATTCTCTGTTGGGGGTTTATCTTCTTTTGTCGGTAGGTGTCCTTGGGCTTTGGCGGGTTTAAGAACGAGTCGTGGGAGTTGGGATTTGGGGCTCAGGTGCCTTTAGGGTCTCGGAGTTTGAGGAGTTTAGGACTTCCCTCGGCTTCTAGCGGCCGGCCTATGGAGTTTTGTCAGCAGCTTGAGCATGCCAGAGACCAGAAATCAACATTATAAACAACGCCACTGCTGCCCAAGGACACCCGATGCAGACTTCGCTCGGTTTTCAAGACACGAGCTAAGCGCATCACAGAAACCCAACCTTACATCAGCTCTCTAAAATTATTTATCTTCAGCGGTTGCTGGCTTAGAGCCAGAAGTGTCAACCTTAGTCCACCAAGCTGCAAGTCCTCCGCCCGAAATTGGGACCAGATGAGATCACCGCTCTATCTTCTGACTACCTAAGTGACTGCAGGCTTGCTATCATGAGCTTATCCAGGGTCGTTTGTCATGGCAGCAGTTGAACCTTCAATAAACCGACCCTACACCCCATGACTTGTAAGCTCTGCACAACATGAGCTGCGGTTTGGGATTCAGGATGTTAAAGTAAGGCAAAGTAATGTCGTAGGTTTTTGACGCAAACTTCGACTCTTCGCAGGCCGTCTTCGAGGAGCTGGGCGTCAAGGACGTGGAGCTTGCCTCAACATGGCCCCGGATTTGTTACCATAGGGTTAGTGTTGCAGGATGTGGGGTAGAAAGGGTTGAGGGTTGCAGGGTTTAGAATTCCACGGCTCAGAAGTACAGGGCTTGTGGTCTTGGCTCGGGTTACGGAGCTTGTGGCCACAGGGTTGTAAGCATGGGCACTGTCTGTCTTGGCCGTGAAGGACACGCTGAAGGGCGGCGTCGCGTCTGTCACGCTGGAGACGGACAAGCAGGTGCCGGGGGATTCCGGGGTTCTGGCTTCAGGGTTTAGGGACTCAGGAGACAAGGTTTAGGCGCTCAGGGTTGGGGGATGAGGCTTGAGGTCTTATGAGTTCAAAGATTAAGGCTTTGATTCAGCCGTTAGAGGCTCTCCTGTCACCGTCTGTGCTTCGGAGTTCCATCGGTTTCGAGCCTTCCTGGGCATGGAGTTTCCCTAAAACCCTAAGCCCCTAAACCCTAAACCACCGTTGTTTCTGGGCGCACTTGGAGTGCCCGGTGTTCCGCGACCCCGGACTTGGGGGTGTGGGTCCCAGCGTGGGATGTGTAGGATTTCTGGCGTTCGAGGACAAGGTTAAGGCGTTGCAGCCCATGTAGATAGGGTGTAAGGTTTAGGGTTTAGGGTTTCGGGTGGGTTTAAGCCGTAATCTGAAACCCGAAACCTTTCTGAGCCTAAGAGTTAAGTATACCCGAAGCAGCTGCAGTCTTTCACTGAAGCCTCCCGCATGCCCGGTCATTGCAGCCCAGGGCCTGAGACTGCGAGAGGCTTACCGGTGCCACAAGATACCTTGTAAGGACGACTTTGTTCATATCAAGAACAAGACGCAGTATGCAAGTTGTCACCATGATGGCAGGTGGTGGTAGGTGGTGGTAGTAGTAGTAGTAGTAGTAGTAGTAGTAGTAAACTGTGGCAGGACACAGAGACATGATGAGGATCATGGACACCTGAATCCTGATCGGTGTTTCCAACACCCATACATATCGGGATCAACGCTAGTAGTCTTCTTTTGCTCGTTCGCCAGGTGTGCTAAGCCGCGACGGCCAGTTCCTTGCCGCAGATGAAATCTCCATGCATGTGGGGGACATGTTTGCGGTCCCGGTCTGTTCGTAATATAGAGGCCTAAATAATTACTTATACTATTGTGGCGGGTTCCTTAGTATGGTTAGAGTATAATATACCCCAAAACCCTATTCCAATTGTTAAGGCCCCTACATTAGGGAGTTGAGGCATGTGTGGCTTTTGTAGGCTTGAGGTGTTTCGGGTTCACTTGGACCCTCTCTCCGAAGCCTACTTGATGAAGAAACCAAGATATGATCCAAAGGAGCACCGGCTACTAGCATGAGTATGTAAAGTTAGCAACGGGTGTGAGTCATGAGCACTCGTATGTGCTTTAACAGTCCCTATCTAGTTATAAAGTTGTGAAATACACATGTAGATATGCATGTATCGGTATGTATGTCTATACACTATACAACAGATATATATATATATATAATTATATATGTAGGTGTGTGCGTACGCGCCCACAACCCTGCCCAAATGTTGGATGAGGTGTGACGGGTATATGCGGGGTGACGAAGCGATGAACTGGTTAGTGCGTTTTCTGACGATTAGTATTTAGTGGCTGCATCGGTTGGTGAGGGCGGTTTGCGGCTCTTAGGGCTTGGGGTTTAGGGTTTAACGGAGAGTCCGAATGGAAACTCTTCAAAGCCGCCCCACGCCACTCCTCCGCAGCGCCGAGGTCGCGCAGGTCTCACAGCCACTGGAGCCGAATGTTTGAAATTCTTATTTTCCACGATTTCGTTTTCCATAGTTTGCAAATCTGCACTGCAGGCAGGTTGCAACAGCAGCAGGCAGTGCTTGAATGGAGGGCTTCCTGAACATGATCGGGTGCCCTTGGTTCCGTCAGTTTTCTGTGGAGTTCATGGCAACCGCATGAACGCATCCACCAATCCTCTTTACATGCCGGACCAGCCGTGGCAGCTGCGGATGAGCCGCTGCTGTCACGCGGAGATGCAGTCATGGGCTCTTGCAGGGCCAAGCCCCCCAAGCCCAGAACCCTGAACCCTACACCCCAAGCGAGTTAGAAGTCAAGTCACCGGGATTCCCGACCACCTGCCCGAAGCTACGGCTAGGGCTGCTTTTGCTTTCCAGGGAGGGGGAGAGCGCATGCTGCATCTGATGGGCCGGAGAATTTCCGACCAGGACAGGCGATCTCCGGGAAACCCCGGCGATACCCCAAAAGCGCTGGTGCTTGCACTTCACGCCATCAAGATCTGAGTTAGTGTTCTGGCTGGTACTAGGAAGAAACTACCCAAAATACCCACCGAATGTGATTGTGGTGTTAAGGATTTGTAAGGGAGCTTCGGCCTTGGTTGAAAGTCGAAGCCTCAGTTGCAAACAGAGCTTATGCGGTCAGCTTCAGAATCCATGAAAGCCCGACGCCCTAACCGTTTAAGGTTCAGGGCTCAGCGTCTAAGTTTAAGCCCTGTAAACTAAATCCTAAGGTAGCATGGAGCGACCTCTGCGATCTGGCTATCAGAGCTGAGACATGCACAAGCCGTCACTTCATGGACTCGTTTGGTGGTCCTATGTCTTATAGCTTTCGCTGCTGTAAGAACAGGTGCAGCTACGAATGCTACGAATGCAACTGTCACCAAGATGACTAGTGACTCGTGGCACCACCGTTACCATCATGACCCCTATCGTCCGCATCAACTACTGTGAGAATCAACGCGTGCTGCGTTGAGTACTGGCCATGGCGGGAAAGAAGCTGCTCCTTCTTGCCTGCGGCGCGCTGCTGCTGAGACACGCCTTGGAGGTGCCGGGGCAGGGTGCGGTTGACACGTCGATGAGTCGGGTGAGTATGATTTAGGATTCTGCAGCTGATGATGGGACCAAGCTGAAGGAGATTGCGGGGACGTCGATTTAGTGCCACTATGATTTTCGTCGTTTGCGGAGACGCTTTGTCATTGTTTAATGCTTAGACTGTTTGCTTCATTTTCGCCATGGGACCACACCCGATCTTCGGGAAGGGCGTTGTGTTCCGGTAGACTTCGGAGGATCTGGGCTCGGGAGCTTGGAACCTGTCCGGGGCCACCGAGCGCAGCTTCTCATGCTGTCTCCTTCAACCCCTTGCCCTTCAGAGACCCTGCCCCTTTCGCCCACAAAACCACCCTTTACCCGCTAAGAAGTTATGACACATGGAGGACCCTAAACCCAAAACCCTCAAACCCTAAACCCATAAACCTCCAAACCCCTAAACCTTAAACCCCTAAACCCTAAACCCTTAAGCCCAAAACCCTTAAACCCTAAACCCTTAAACCCAAAGCCCTTAAACCCTAAACCCCTAGTCCCCAAAAGCCAAAGATCCGACCGGACTTGGAGATGGCTCTTGACATGAAAGCTCTCAACGAGCGCCTCCCTGAACCGGTCAGCCAGGTTCTTGTTAAGGAATTTCCCCGAAGTTAGCATAATCGGGATTTATAGTTGTTTTTTGATTTCCTTGTTATGGCAACTGAAGTCAAGTTCCTTGATAAGAGCCCAGTTTAAGCAGCCTACGAGCCTCGAGGCTGCAACCCGACACCGCCCTGCTTGACTTCTCAATGTGGAGAGTACATGGCCTAAATTATTCCTAGTGGTTCCAGGCCTTAACCGAAACCTAGTGGTTCCACATCCTCAACCCGAAAGCTCTAAACCCCAAGCCCGCCACAGGGCCCTAAATTCTTCGAGCGCCAAAAGCCCCAGGCGGTCTCGTTCGTCGGCCCGGTGCGGCAGCCAGCGAGGTACTCCCTCCGAGTGAGTTCAGGGTTTGGGTTCACCTGAATCTGGGGCTACTAGCTATTTTGAGTATCGTCGTCTCAGGCTCCCCGGGGTCTGGGCAACATTTTCGTGCAAGTGAAACTATATGCACTATATGTACTTGTTTGGCTACAAGCAATTCTGAGACCTTGCAGCCCTACTTCTGAAGACGTTTGCTCCGAAGCCCTTCGCCAGATTCTGACTTTCGCTGGGACCCGGGACTGTCGGAGGCGCTGGAGGAAGGTTCCTGAACCCTCGACTGGACACTCCCCCCGAGTTTGGCGCCTTTTCCTGCATGTACATGATATGCTACAAGTATAGCCATAGTAAGAGCACTCAGGAAGAGTACTGGTAATTAGAATCAGAATCAGAACTTACAGTAAGGAATAGTACTGGCAATTACAACCATGGTAAGAGCCCTAAGGGAGAGTGTTGGTAATTGAGATTGGCGTGAGGATCAGCCTCCTCGCCCGCCCTGCTGATGGCAGTCAGGGCCGCGTCGGGGTTCAGGGCTGTCACGGGATTTAGGGTTGGTTTGGGAGATCCCGGGTTTTAGTGTCTCCATAGGCCTGCAAAGCCACACAGAAGTTTTTTGAAAGGGCTTTGGGATGGCTCCAGCCTGGTTCGGGGATGCTGGGGTCTTCGGATATTTGGGTATAAGGATCTGGATTGCGCAGCCTCTAGGAGCCTATTCCCTGAGCGTCTGCTACATCCCTCCCTCCGCGAACCTCCCCCTCCAGCTTTGAAGGTCATGGGTCTGTCCCTAAGCACTCTAAACTCTAAACCCTGAAAGATTTCAAGATCTTATGACTGTCCCTGAGCCTTAAAGCCCTGAGCTACTTGGAGGATCCAAGGACTGAGTAAGTAAATCATTAGAGCTATGGTACCTATAGCCTTATAGCCCCAACTCCGAACCCTCATAGAACCCTTTATAAACCCTTACAGAGCCTGTGTCTTAAATCCAAGGTGTCTTAGGCAACGTCTGTGTCCCACAGAACGGTTCGTGTCATTAGACGTCGGTCAGAGCCGATCCTGACAAAGTCCCATTTTCCTTTGGCTGAGGTGACGATAAGGCGGCGCAGCCGCCCCAATACAGCAGCAGGCCGCAGTTTTCCCCAAAGTCCTTGCTTCGTGTGCCTTGAGAAAGAGCTCAGAAGGTTTAGGGTTCAGGGTTGAGGGGTGCGGTGTTTAGGAGTTAAGGGTTTAGGGTTCAGGGGAGGGTTCGTGATTCAGGAGTTTGGGGTTCGGGGCCGATAGAGAAGGATCTCACACCCTACAGGCGCCGTGGAGACGGATCCTGCACCCTAAACACCGCAGAGAAATCTCCTAAGCCTAAGCCGTGGAAACCGTGGCCGCTGCACCTGAAACCCGAAAGAATACACTTTAAACACTTCACCCCAAACCTTAAATACTAAACCCGCAAGGCCCTAAACCTTGAACCCTAAACCCTACACTTTAAATCCCCTGAACCTGAAACCCTATAACCCGAACCCAAAATCTCGAGGCCCCCCTCTGACCTCAGGCGCTCCTTGGCTGGGGCCCTGCCCGTGGCGCTGGCAGGGCACCCACAGGGTTCAGGGTTTAGGGTTTTAGGGTTTCGGGATTTATTAGGGCTTTAGGGCTTTGGCTTTCGGGCCTTAGGGCTGTAGGTGTGCTAGACTTCTGGGGGTTTTCGAATTCTCTTCTCACGATCCTCAACGATGTTTTTGGGGGCGGAGCTTCTCAGGTTGCTGGACCTGTGGGTTTACAGAGTTCCGAGGATTTCGTCGGGCTGTGGTTCTGAATATTGAGGATTTGGTATAATATTTCTAAAATACAGAGGGGCTGTGAGGGGGAAAGCTGCGGGCATGTCGGGTTGGTGTTGTTGCAGGAGCCTAGACCCTAAACTCTAAATCCTAATCCCTAAAGGCCTAAACTAAAACGTTCCAAAATCCCGAAGGCCCAAACCCCAAGCCCTATATTCTCCAAGCCCTAACCTCCAAAGCCCCAAGCCCTAAACCCCAGAGCTGCAACCAACCCCACTGATTCTGCCTGAAGCACTGAGCCACGAAGCCCTCTGAGGTGACGACCCTGCTGGTGTGGCAGAAGGCCATCAAACCCTTAACTGGGTTTATGGTTTAGGGTTTAGGTGTTAGGGTTTCAGGGTATCAGGTTTAGGGTTTCTGGGGAGTTTATTGCTTAGGGTATCAGGGCTTCGGGCTATCGGGGCTTAGGGTGCAGGGGATCTCTGAATTGCTTAGTCGTGCAGGCCAGGCTTTGAGGCTCGTCTTTGCATCTGGCCCGCAATCGTAAAATCTGTAGAAGATGTTTCGCGACATGGTAAAAGCCCTCTGACGTCGCAACAGAAACACGTAGAATCGCAGATAAGCGTTACGGGCTATCTCCGGCTGCTTTTGATTTGCTCGTTAGCGTATTACCCCTGTGACTCTCATCGTCGTTGATCGCTTCTGCTATTGCTACTATCCATCTTCATCTTCTGGAAAAGCCTCGAAGCCGCGATCAGGAGATAATGGTCGCCTGTTGATTGCTGCAGGAGCTTCAATCATTAGTAAGGGCACACAGAAACGATTTTAAGATTTCTGTCTGGGGGCAGTGCCGGAAATGATGGCATGCAGTTCCTCAGTCTTAAGTCCTTATGTTACCCTAGCACACCTAGACCTTCAACCCTAAATCCTACGGTCGATGATGTAAATCCTGCATTGCCCATAACAAGGAAGATACCATAATTCCCATAGTTTTAGGGTCCTTAAGGTAATGCTGGATTTATATCATAAACAGTAGGGCCCTAGAAGTCCTGAGCGCTCTACGGCGAACTGCTGCCTTGGCCCAGGGCGTGGCGCCGGCATGCCGGACCCTTAGCTGAGGGCTCTGGCTGCTCTTTTGCCTGGTCCATGCGCCCACTAGTAGTATATACTTGTATCTTGTACTAAGGGTTCTATAAGTGCCATAAGGGTTTCGGGCTTTGGGTATAAGGGTCCATGTGCCGAGGTAGTGTATACTTTGGCCCCAAAGTACCTGATAGTAAGGCCAAAGTATATACCATTTGGGTACATTGACCCTTAAGGTTTTGAGGTCACTGATGGTCCATGGTGCTTCTGCTCAGCGTACAGTAGGTAACCTGTTGGCCTTGTTGGTGCATAGTCCGAAAGGTTAACATGTGGTTCCCCCAGGATAGCGGACAAGTAAGTTCATATGGCTCCCATTTTCCAGCTTTCATGAGCCCTACCCTTTGTTGTTGTAGGGTTCAGTGTGTAGGGTTTGAGCTTCAGGGCTCGGTTGGCATTTGTCAGGATTTGAGTTTTTGGGTTTCGGGTTTGGAAGAGTTCAACGGGTTTTTCATGGTTGCATCATCTTCCAACAGGGCGCTGGTTCGTGCCCTGCTGTGAGTCAGGTCACCTTCCCCGGGGGTCGCACCCACACCACTAGCAGGTACCTTCGTTTGAGAGTATGGCCGGGCTCTTTGTGCTGGGTGCTTGGAAGTACATCTTACAGGCCCGCTGTGCAACATGCTACTCTAGACACATCCCGGGAGACTTGTCCAGGCAAGCTTGTACGAAGGGGCACCTCCGTCCACCACCAATCCCCCAATCATGTGTAGCAGGGCACCTTGACAGGAAAGATCATTATCCCACCAGACAAAACCGACAAGCCGATGCGATGTGTCCTGAGCCCCCCAACTACATAGGACCTGTAGAGCCCTAAACCCTATCCCCCTTAATCTCCTCAACCCTAGAACAGGCCCTAAACCCGTAAACCCTAAACAGGCCCTGAACCTCAAAACCCGCAAACCCAGGGGCGCTGATCATGAACAAGCCCCCGAAGCCCGTCATCGCTCGGGCCCTTGAGGTACTTGCGAGTCTGGGGTTCGGATCGAGAGCGGGGCCGTCGGAGAGACTGGGTTGAGGGTTACTGTCATAGTATAAGGGGTACTATAGGGTTCAGGGTTTACGGTTAAGGATCTTCGCCTAAGTTGCAATAACCTTATATGAAATGAGGTTCTTCAACAAGAACCGAGGAGAGAGAAAGAGATAGAGAGAGAGAGAGAGAAGTGTTGGCTAGGTGTTTACGGCCTACGGTTTCAGATCGATGGCTTTGGGGTGCCAGTGCTGGTCCAAGGTACGGGGTTGTGCTTTGTGGAGACATGGCGCTCTAAAAGGTTTGCAACGCAGGTTAGGTTAACAGCCCAAGTACATAGTCGACGACAGTGTTAATTGCTAACCTTCAAGCCCGAGGCCCAGGACAAGAACTGGCAGCAGGTGGACGTTCGGAGCTCAGTTAGCCGGGTTTGTCGTAGCAAGTACTTTTCACAGCCACACATTCATGAAGCTCGAAACCATGAACAAATCCTCCGAACCCTCAGGCAAGCAGAAAAGTGCTCAGCGCAATGCCCTGGAAGCAACCAAATGCAGAAGCTCAAACTCTCAAATACTAAGCCCTACAGCACAACCCGTATAGAACTCTTCTAGAACCCTTCGAGAATCCTTCAAGGAACCCCTATACACGCCCGTATGGAACCTTAAATCCTAAAGCCCTAAACCCACCTAAAGCCAAACCCTCAAACTTCCAAACCCAAACCTTTTGAACCCTAAACTTCTTAACCCAACTCTTCCGAACCCTAAGCTTCTAAACCCAAAACTTCCGAACCCTAAACTCCGAAACCCTAAAACCCTAAGCTGCTAAAGCCTAAACGACCCCTCTCCTCGAGGTGGCGAGCTGGGTGAAGTCCGCCAAGGGCCAGCCGGATTTGGTCCTCGGCCTTAGAGGCTCTCCTAGGGTCTAGGGTTTAGGGTTTAGGGCTTAGGGTTGGGGTTTAGGGTTTAGGCTTCAGGGTTCAGTGTCTTTAACATAAATGCCTAGACAATTTAAGCTTTAAGGGTCCGTTTCAAACTTCTATAAAGGCTTTCTGTAAGGGTTTGCTATACTAGGCATTATATTATAGTGATTAAGGGTTTAGTATAGGCACCCCTCGTAATGCCTTGTTCTGACTGTTAGGGCTCGCGCATCAGGGCTCGGGCTAGAATGGGGTTTGGGGTTTGCAGTGTAGGCTTCGGAATATCCTTGCTTGTGGTAATGGCATTCCCTTAGCTTCTGTTTAAAAGTCCTTAGCTACTCACTTATAGCTTTGGCGCAATATGCCAGGTCGCATCATTATTGGGGTTGAAGTTTAGGTCGTTTTTGTTTGGGAGGCCTTGAGTCGGGGGCGTTCCAGTCGTCTGAGTATGTAAACTGTAGATCTAGGTCGATATCTTTTTGGTGTCTGATCTTGCTTCAGCAGAGGCTTCTAGAGTTGCCTTGTATGCCGATTCTCGCGAAAAACCGAGCTGCAGTCCAATACACTGTAGTCCAGTAGCCTTACATGGCCGTGCATCCCGAAAACTTGAAGATCCCAAAACCCCGGTCAAACTCCGCAACCACAAAGCTCGCGGAGCCGACATGGAGGCGAAGCCTACTTCCTCCTCCCCGGGAAGGCCCGGTGTGGGGAATCTTGTAGGAATCAGTTGCTGTACTGGCATTACTTGGTCGAGATCTCCGCTTTTCTGCTTCTTCGCTGTAGGCTTTAGGAGCGTTGTTGCGGATACTAGGATTGGGCTGGTCGGCAAAGGTAGCGTGGGTAAGTACTTAGTGTGCAAGATGTGTTGCATCAGCCACACACAGATCCTGGCCAATCCGGACCCTCAAGTCAGTGGATCCGGAAGAAGGTGCCATAGCATCCTGTGGTAGACGTCCGGCAGCACCCCAGAAGTTGCCAGGATGGGGGCGCCATCCGGAACTTCGCGTTGAAAGCAGAGCAGCGTGGTTGCATATCGCGGGCAGACTGCCTCCGAATTACGTGTTGTATGAAATGCGAATCCAGATCCAGCAGAGGCTCCCCCTGGTTTCTTTGAGGTTGGCGCGCTTGCAGAATTTGCAGTGAGGGTCCACCCAATCCCAATCGTGGATCAACTCCTTCGCCCGTACTACACAGTGCACCGTGACTCCTATCCAAGCTCTCACATCGCTGGATGCCCAAACCAAAGTAATACATCGCTCACTGCATAAACAGTACGATGGCGAGGACGACGATGAAGATGCAAAGGATGAGGGTAAACATGTCATGTGATCAAACATGTCGAGCACGATCATAATCACGCTGCACTTGGTCAGCATCACCACCATCCTCATCACAGTCGCACCGCTCCTTGCTGTAGGTTCCGAAGCAGAGGGTTCGAGTGCTTCGAATGCCCAGGTGCACACATCTGGGCTGTCTGGCCAGTTGGAACAGAGTCGGCAACAAGTTCGTGTGCCTGTGGCTGCTTATGCTGCAGGGTATGTCAAGGTTTCCGTCTTACAGGAACCCCCTAAACCTTAAACCCTAAACCCTAAACCCTAAACTCTAAATTCTAAACCCTACACCCTTGACTCGGACCCCGACATTTCAGGCCCCACCTCGGAACCTTAATCCCTCGACGCTAAACCCTGGATCCTCAGACCCAGCCTGTGAGGCTTTCGACTCTGTTTGGGAGAAGGGGGCTTCAGCCAAAACCGGGGGGAATATGAGGCCCGAAGCCAATTAGGAATATGTTTCCCCTATTGCGTAGGGCCTTGTATCCAACTTACGGGAAGCTCTTTTGGGGATAGCTCGGCCCCGTTTCTTGACTGCGACAGGTGCCCCTGCCATGGTTCCCAGTACGATGAGAATGGCTCCGTGCTGAAAGGGCCTGCACCTCACGACGGAGTGTGACGCCAGGGGCTTCGGGCGAAACTGCCAAGCCCTCACACCCTAAGCCTCGCACATTCGAAAGCCGAATGCTCCTCAGCTGCAAAGGCCCGCTCCCAACAGCTTGGCCTTGGCGCACGTGGAGCTGACGGAAACACAGCAGGTGGGGGGGGGTGGGCTCGATATGCGGCTTACCGAGATGTTTCTTTTTCTTGGCTTGGAGAGCTTGGATCCTCAGAGTCGACTTGTCAACAGCAAACAGGCCTGAGGGTTTCGGGGAGGTGCTCCCCCGGTTTGTATGGCTGGGATTTCCTGGTCATATTAAAGGTGTGGTACCTGGTACGAACGCACGTTGTACTTGCAGCTGCCTTGCTCAAAGCCTTCGTGAGTTTGTCCTGCCATTCCTCGCTGTCTTTGAGCGTCATGTGGGAGCAGATACCGCGGATGTTGATCAAGATGCGCATGATCGTGCTGTGATCTTGCATTATCTTGCGAAGGACCGTGCTGCAGCATTGGCAGGGCTGTTCACTTGTTCTCGGGCCCAAATCATGTGAACGTATGTCAGATATTCTTGCGGTTCTTGCGCTTTGAATCAGCCTGCCAGTCATCGCCTTGAATTACAGCTTGAGAGGTTCAAGAGTTCAGTTTAAGAGCAAGGCCCAACCCAGTATGCCATCCCGGCCAAAGCCCGTCGGCAACCTGCAGTTGTCTTCAGAACGAAAGCCAGCCTCACAGCTTCAGCCCGACATGGTTTGCGGAGTTCCGATGACTAGTTACAGCTGAAGCCAGTATGAAGAACAGAAGCGATAGTTAAAGCAAGCGAGGTGCAAACGGCGAGGAGTTGCCGAAGGAGCTCTTGTTTCCGAACAGCCCAAACGGGCTGTGAGTGGCCCACATCACCCCAAATATGAAGCTCAACCGCGCATGCCCATGCCCAAGAAGAGAGAAACCCCCGACCCGCAGCAATGAAGCTCAGCTGGAGGGCAAAAGGATTTGTGGCCACTTTCCTCTATGCTTCCTGCCCGGCGATCTGTGTGCCGTCGAAAGTGCGGCGTGGGAGCTGGAGTGGAAGTGCAGCCCGCCGCCGGAATGGGGCTGGGAGAAGTCTGCTGGGAGTTTGTGGTAGATAGATTTCGGAGTCATAAGGGCTTCGGAGTTGCAATGGGATGTTGGTTATGGGTTTGAGGCTCCAGTATGATTTCTTGTACGGATTGTAAGATTTGGGATTGGGGTTGGGAGTGGGAACGTCGGAGTGCACCCGAATTCCTCCAAAGCAGCCGGAGAAGCTTCAAAACCCTTCTCCACAAGCAATGCCTACGTCGCCCCTGCCGAAACGGGGCTCGATGGAATCTGAAAGACCTGAGACAGCCATCCCCGCAGACTGGAATCTCCGAGGTTCGCTCGCGCAGCAAAGTGCAAAAACTCGCTCGCCGCTGAGGCCGGCTTTTGCCGGGAGAGCTTGAGAATCAGGGCATGGTGCTTGGGGCCGTCTGGGTCTTGCGGTGAGCGGTGTCGAGCTCCAGAGGTCCCTTACAATCCCTGTATGGGGAGAAGTGGGGTTTGGGCATTAGGGCTTGTGGGCCATGTAGGTTCTTTGCCTCAGCCTGAATTCGAAACCGAGATGCCACATCAGAACAGCACTCCGCCAAAGTCGCGGGGCTACAGAGGCTGAACTCGCAGGTTCATGTTTGGCGTCAAGGGGTTTCGGGCTTCGAAAGTCAGAGATCGAGAGTTCTGGGCAAACACAGCCGGCCTGCACACAATTTCCGCCAAATTGTAGCCACCTCGAAGCCAAAGGCCCAAAATCTCCAAGCTATGAGCTTAGCGCCGCAGCTTCTTCGGCTCGTGGTCAACCGGTCTTCGTCCACTGCCCAACACCTTCCTCGTGAACGGGACGGAATGATAGCTTTCGGCATCCAGGTTCTGTTGCCACAGGCTGTGCGTGCGACAAGGCACCCAGGGTTGGCCGTCTGGTGGAAGGGAGGCTTCCTGACACTGCAATTCCGGGTCAATGGCAGCAAGAGCCTACTAGGCCAGGCTAGATTCAACGCCAGCGTGTGCTCCATGTTACACACGGAAGCATCTGATATGCTAAAGGAAGTGCAGGGGAAGAACAAGCAGCTTCGTGTACAGCTGAGCAAGTCTCCTTGGCCTATTCTGAAAAGCTTCTCGGCGAATGGGCAAACCCACAGCCTGCCACTGCGAGCCGAGAGCAGTGACGTGGATCATCTGCCACCGGAGCCCGTGCTGGCCTACTTGGCCGGCTTCTTCGATGGGGATGGCTGCGTTACTTGTGGAGCAAGGTTTTCTGGATGCTTATTGCAGGTGGGGCAGTCCTTCGACAAGGCCGAGATCCTGATGCTGTTTCGTGAAACGTTTGGGGGAAGCATCACGCTAAAAGACCGTGGGTGGGGGCTGCGCAAACCTACTCTTCTGTGGTACGCATGTGGCCTGTCCGCCCGAAACGCAGCTCAGCTGCTGGCGCCGCACAGCATCACCAAGCGGGAACAGCTTTTGTTGGCGGTCCAGTGCCCTGAGGCAAAGTCCTGCCAAGAGGAGCGTAAAGCCCAGCTGCGTGCGCTGAAGCATTACGATTCTGCAGTCCCTGGTCCGTGCAGCTGGGAGTACTGTGCTGGCTTTTTCGATGCAGAGGGCCACATCAAGCAACAGCGCGGAACAGCCTCACTGGTCTTGCAGATTGCGCAAAAGCATCCACGAGTCCTGGAGTGCCTTCGCGATTTCCTAGGCCGAAGCTTAGGCAAAGATGCCACACTTGCGAAGTCGGGAGGCTCTGCCCACGTGCTTTGGGTTTGCGGTCTGACCTCCTGCAAGCAGATACTGCAACACCTCTTGGCTGCTGGACTGCTGTGCAAAGCACAACAAACAAAGCTGGTGTTAGGCTTGACACCGGAGACTGCGGCCCAAGTTGATGCTGAGCTCGGGCGCTTGACTGGGAACCAGATGTTTGGGAAGAGGCTGGATGCTGCTGGCCAAGGAAGGGCAAAGAAGATCAGTGCAACTCAAGCACAGGCTGCTCGCTTAAGAAAGGGCGGGCAGCTTGCAGAAGCAAGAGCCAAGCTTCGCGAGGTTGAGGTGCACAAGCAAGAGCACGAGCTCCTCAAAGCTGTTCATGAGAAGCAGCAGCTGCTTCAGTACATGAGCAAACTGCGGAGCTTGCACGATGATTCGTGGGACGGGCCATTTGCCCATGGCATGTGAACGGATTTGGGAAAACCCGCAGTCAGAGGAAGTGCCGTGCAGAGGTTTGGAGTAGCTAAGATGTGAGTGTGAGGCGTAGAGGCCAGTAGGCCACTAGGTAAGAAGATGCTCCGCCACAGCGGAATCAGGAGGTCAGAGCCGCAGGCCCGTGTTCTTGCGCTTCTTTCCCTTGTAATCCTCCAAAGGTCTTGGTTATTCTCGGAGCCTTTCTCTGACCTGAACCCGAAACCCTCAGACCTGAGTTTCCAACCTTGAACCGTGGAGACTGAGCTTGCACAGATCTTGCTGTGTGTTTACAGATAGCTCCGGTGTGAGTGCTGTCGTCCACACGTCCTCGAAGCTAGACAATTTTCATTCTTGTAAGTTCAATATTGCGCAACTCATCGAAAAAGGCTCCGTTTCAAGCCACCGTTAACTCCGAAGGCATCCAGCCACTCGTTCTTCGCTTCTCACCGGCAGCACTGCTTTGGCCTTGCGCTGGTGTCCTGGCTTTTACTGGGTTCAGTTCCTGCCAGGTGCATATGAAAGCTAGCTTGGATTGTACAGGCACTGTATCTATATATATATATATATAGAGTATGTTTTTCCGATACCTTCGATTCTGAACTTGGTCTGAAGGGGTATGAAGGTGTGCAGACGGGAGAGGGGTTTTGGGCTCTAATCACTATAAGGATGCTTCAGGGCGTGAGATGTTGAACATGCCGAAGTGACGCAGAGGAAACCCTGACCCACAAACGCCATAGCGTGAACCCTGGAGCCTGGGACACAAAACAGCCTACAAACCCAGAAAGCCAACCGAGTTCGCTGGAGGCTCCCGGCTCGCGGTGCTCAAGAAAAGCATGTGTAAACCACTGATACCTTGCTAGGGTGCCCATGGTTTAAGGATCCTAGATGATCCGGGCATACTGGAGTTTTCACCCTGCACCCATCAGAGCAGCAGCCACGTTGGGGGGATCCTTCGGGCTCTTTGCACCTTAAGGGCCACTTCGATGCTCCGAGGGTCGCTTCTGGATAACACAGGACTCCGGTTCCGCAGCCTCTCTCTAGGGCGACATGGTCCTAAGATCGATTTTTTTAGGTTGTGCTGCGGCTTTGTGATGCTTCGTTGACAACATCCACCTTTCGCCCCAAACCTTGAAATCCCTAGGCCACAGCTCCCTAAACTCCAAAATTCCAGAACCTGCGAGCCCTGATGCGCGGAAGCTTTAAATGCCAAGCAGCATTTGCTGCAAACACTTGCATCACCTAAAAGTCATGCAACATACATCGACTCACGCACCCACCGTAGCAACTCGAAAAGCCCGATGCTCAGAACCCTGTATATTTTTGAATCAGGAAGTCGTTTGTCTACGAGACTCGAAGCTAAGCCCTTCACAGTCAAACGAGCACCTGGCTGAGCAAGGTTCGCCACAGACGGTAATGCAATGCTGAATTGGGTCCTCCTAGCGACGGCCCGGGAACTCTGCAGCCGAGACTTGGGAGTTTATATGCGAGCTCCGAGTTTCTGACTGCAGGGTTTCCGTTTACATTCATCTTGAACTCTCTGTTCGGCAAAAGCAGCCCCTGACCCGCGCTGCTTTCGCAAAAAGGTGTTCGCGCATGTCGGGGTCAGGTCAGAGGCTTGCAAACAAGACTGCCCATTAAAGGTTGAGGGTTTTGGACTGGGAGTCTTGGGGTTCAGGGTTTGGAGGGCTTTCCGGGATCGGCGTTTCGTTTAGTTTTTAAGATTCAGGGTTTGGGCTGAAGCGCCGTCCCAACAGTTGAACCGGAGCCGATCTCAACCCCCAGAGCCTTACGTAACGAGCCTCAACATGTAAACACAAACAGCTCAGCCGGCCGCTGAAGTCAAACCTGTGAAAGCCTTGACCCAAGACCCCAAAGTCTGAAGCCTACCTCCTAAAACCCTAAACCCAAAGACCGAGAGCGAGAATCTAAAACGGTTTTCAGGCCTCTCTAGGCTGCAGATGTTTCCACCAGAGCAATTTCTCTTTCCAAGGGTGTATCTTTCGGGAGCTGGAGGCGCTAAGCCCGGAGGACCCCAACCCTCACGCTTGAGTTCTCAGCCCTGCACCAAGCATTGTATTTGTAACGCCTCAAGCACTGAGCCTTCAAGGTTACCGTTGGCGCTCCGAGCTTTGGAGGGTCAAGGCTTAGGAAAGCCTCAAACCCTAAAGCCGACACCCTCAACCCTCTGAGCAGTGCAGGCTAGCAAACTCCCTGAAGCATGAAAGGGCGCAGGGAAGGTCGGAGTAGATCTCGGTCTCTCGAGCATTCAGACTGCGCTTCGGAGTGATGTTCAACGTGCAGGAGGAAGGGCTTTCAATCCGAGGTTCCGAGCTACGCCCCAAGCTAGGCAGCTAGACGATGAAATCCGTTACCGCGAGGTCAGAGCTGACAGCCCTTCATCGTTGCCTTGACTAAGAGACTGGATGCCCGACATGCCCGATCATATCTTGTAAACTTGCAGCTCTCGAAAGGTTTGGCTTTAAGGCATCAGCTCCTCAGCAAGGCAGTTTCCAATTCGGGAGTTGGGCCTAGGCCGCAGATCTGAGAGAGTCCAGCTTCAGAGATGGAAACTTGCCGGGCAGACGCCGTCACCTCGCTCTAAATCACAAAGCCTGCCGCAAACCCCAAAGAATAATTATTGAACCGTACAGACTCCAAATTCAAAGCCCCAAATGTACAAAGTTTAAGCTTAGCCCAAACCCGAAAACCCTGGCTATCAGGTTCAAAGCCTCGCCGCGAGCTCATTTTCTTCAGCTGCTTTGGCTCCCTGGGCTGGCTCCGGGCTTTTCCCCAAAATCCAATGGGAGCTCCGGGCCGCTGGGCCGAGCTTCCCCTTGCAGTGCGTGCGAGAAGGAAAGTGCCATGGCTCGCCCGGTGGAGTGGCCTTCTGCTGCTGCTGGCGGTCTGGGCCAGTGGCTGCTGGAGCCTGGCAGGGGTAGCAGGACCTAGAGCCAAGACGTGCTTCAGGTTAGCAGCAAGCGATTTCGACACGTTGAAGGAAGTACAGATGAAGAACCATCGTCTTCGAGCTGCGCTGAGCAAGTCTCCTTGGCCCATTCTGAAGTGCTTCTCGTCAAATGGGCAAACCTGCAGCCTGCCGCTGCGAGCCGAGAGCAGGGACTTCCCTCATTTGTCCTCGAGGGCTAGGCTGGCGTACTTGGCCGGATTCTTCGATGGGGATGGCTGCGTGGCTTGTCAGCCGAACTCGTCGGGGTGCTTCTTGGCAATAGGGCAGTCCTTCGACCAGGCCGAAGTCCTCATGCTCTTTTATGAAACGTTTGGGGGGAGCATCACGCGCAGGGGGAGTGGCATGGGCCTGCAGAAACCTTGTCTTCTGTGGAGGGCATATGGCCAGTCAGCCCGAAACGCAGCTGAGCTGTTGGCGCCATGCAGCATCACCAAGCAGAAGCAGCTCCTGCTGGCGGCCGAGTGGCCCGAAGAAGAGTCGCACAGAGAGGAGTGCAAGGCCGAGCTGCGTGCCCTGAAGAATTACGATTCTGCCGTCCCTGGTCCGTGCAGCTGGGAGTACTGTGCTGGCTTTTTCGATGCGGAGGGCAGCATCACGCAACAGCTCGGAGCAGCCTCACTGGTCTTGCGGATTGCGCAAAAGCATCCACGGGTCCTGGAGTGCCTTCGCGAGTTTTTGGCCCGAAGCCTGGGCAAAGATTCCACACTCGCGAAGTCAGGAGGGTCTGCACACGTGCTTTCGGTTTGGGGTCTGACCTCCTGCAAGCAGATACTGCAACACCTCTTGGCTGCTGGACTGCTGTGCAAAGCAGAACAAGCAAAGCTGGCGCTAGGCTTGACACCAGAGACTGCGGCCCAAGTTGATGCTGAGCTCGGGCGCTTGACTGGGAACCAAATGTTTGGGAAAAGGCTGGATGCTGCGGGCCGAGAAAGGGCGAGGAAGATCCAACGGGGACGTACCCGAGCGGCCAGGTTGAAGAGGCAAGGGCAGCTTGCACAGGCTGAAGCCAAGCTTGCAGAGGTTGAGGTGCTCAGGCAGGAGCACGAGCTATACAAAGCTTGCCACGATAATCAGCAGTTGCTCGAGTACATGTCCAAGTTGCAGAACTTGCGCGAGATTTCGTGGGAAGGGCCGCTTGCCCGCGGTATGTGACGAAACCGCAGCGAGCAGTCGGGGTTCGAGGATCTCGTCTTCGATGCGTGATTTAGAGCCGGGAAGTTGTAGGGTAACCGTTGGGATTGGATTCATGGCATCTTGCATCCGAAGCAAGATGCCCAGAAACTTCGGTGTAGCGGCGTGTCCAAGTGCAAGCCGCAAAGCGACGCAGGCAGAACTTGTTGAAAACGTGGCAGGAGTCGCGGCAGGAGTCGGAGCTGAACTTTAGCAGTCCAAAACCAATTAAATGCCGCAGCCCAAGTCCTAGATCGTTGAACCCCATGCCCCTTACTAGCACCCCATCAAGCGCGGACACCCTAAACTCTCTGATCCCCCGCAAAGCCCCAGAAAGTCCATCCTGAAAGCTCTGGATCCTGAACCTCAGACCGTGCCAGGTCCGACTTGCACCCTGGACGGAGGAGGAGCTGTGCCCGAGGGTTGCCACCCGAAGCCCAACATCACCGCGCTCGTGGGTCATGAAGGGCGTTTCGGACTTCGGATTTTGGATTTAGGGCTCTTGAGCTTGGGGTTCAGGGATGGAAAACACCCTTGGGCTCTCGGCTTTTCTGCACCTGAAGCGTTCAAGGCTCAGAGAATCAAGGATTTATAAGCTTAGTGTTGAAGGGTTTTCGGTTTCCGGGTTGCTTGCGCTCTTGGTCCAAGGACGCTAGTCTTGTTTCAGTCTGTGTAACTTCTGTGCCCTTCACGCACAAGCTCTCTCAGCCCCGATGCAGAGCCGAAGCCCTACAATATAAACTCAGAATCCAAACTCTCAGCATCGAGCTGTAGGATTGAGGGTTGGGTACAGGAATCGGTGATCCTGGGGTCCCCACATCCCAACCACGCGGTCCTCTTTAGGACTTCCGTGACGGCTCGAGCCCCTGGCAGGGGGCTCGGTATGTGGGTGCGACAGGTGGTGGGGCCGCGGACTCCCGCATTTTGAGGAATCAAAAATCGCTAGGAATTTACTCCTGTGCTTCGCACAAATCCACCCATTGTTACCTCATGTCGATGGGTTTCTCAAGCTCGGCTTGGGTATTAGCGGTATCGATCAGATTGGAGGCAGTCTTTGCACAGCTTATGCAAGGGTGTACCCTCGGCTTTGTGGCACGTATCCTGCGGCCTGTACTCTAGTTAAGGTCTAGGTTTTGTCATGTGTCTTCTTGAACATGTTCCTAAACCCAAACCCCTCAGGAGTTAATGATCCTGAACGTAGATTCCGCGGACAACTTCAAGCCCGAACCCGAAGCCCCAAGAGACACAGCCGTAGGACGCCCGGAGTGCCTTGCTTCCCAGAAAGCCCAATATAAATTTGACAAGAAGCCAGGTGGCACTTTGGGCAACTGTAAAGTTTCGCTTATGGCCCTACAGAGGTACCTACCTCTTCAGAAGCGTCTTCATAAATACCTTTGTGGGCCCAGAACTACAACCCAGACGCTCCACAGTCAATTTCCGAGGTGGTTTGCGTGACGACTCTGTGACCGGACCATCCGCGATTAGGCTTTCGGCTTAGGCCTACTAAGCCTAGGCCTGGGGAGCTTACCTGGAGGTTGATAAGTAGGCTTCATTGGGGTGGCAAGTCGTGGCAATGATAGTTAGTCATAGTTGGCTTACTTATGACCTTGTTTGGCTATCCCCTGATCCTGCAATTACAGCTTGGATGCAGGCCGTGCAGAGACTTCAGACGCGTCTACGGGGATGAGGTGTGTTTGAGGTGATCGGGACTGATGCAAGAGCTCCTTCTGCGATGTGCGGAAGCTTGAAGTTGCCACGCCAACTTTTTGTTGCGAATGCGTATCTGTCCACGGTGCCGCATCGCACATTTCGCTGCAGCTGTCGCAGCCACCAGAATCGTCCCAAGTCTTTGAATAAGCATGTTCCCTGCGATGTTCCCCGTAGCAAGGGCCTACAGGGGTCGTTCTATGCCTTCGTAGAGGCGCGCTTGACGGAGAGAAAGAAGTCTCGCGGCTATGGCCTTTCTTCTGTTTTCGGCACTAGACCATCACCCGTGCGGCCTTTTTGCTTTGGCCATCAGGCCCATCCACAGCATCCTGCAATCTGCGTGTGCAGGGCCGTTCAATCGTCATTGCCATGTCAAACTTCTCGCATTGTCGTCCCGATACGGCAAGCTTTCAAGATCTTTTCGCCTGCACACTCTTCAACATAACCTTCAGACCGCATAATTCCGTGTTGCCTTGGACGGTGCCTGTGACCGCTGCCGTTTCTGGTTTTGGGGACGCGCTTCCAGGGGAGCTGACGGAAGAGCAGCAGGCGGGAGCTTTTTCGAAGCTATGGTTCAAAGAACATCAAAGAACGTCAGGGCCTATTGGGCTCAAGAGGGGCTTAGATTGCTTTAGGCTTCAAAGCTTAGAGGAAGATTCCATCGAAAAGCATGGCGATCGTTGGGTCGAAAGGTTCATGGCCACAGATTATCGAAGACATGAGGGCGCTTGAGCTAAGGCTCTTTGAGCTTTGGGTCGACCTTTCAAAAGCAAGAACGGTTCATGCAGCATAGCGAGGTGCTAACCTTCTGCTTTAGCCTGGTTTTGAGAAGGTGCTCTGCATTCCATAGCACTAGCCGCCGCCCGTCGGATGAGGTAGTACGGAGGTTCTGCCCAAAACAGGCCCATCGCAAGCTGGCACAGCTTCTTCTCGCAGCTGCTTTGCTCAAAGCCCTTGTGAGTTTGTCCCGGCCTTCCTCCTTGCCTTTGAGCATCATGTGGGAGCAGATCCCGAAAATGCTGATGAAGATGCGCATGATCGTGCTGTGATCCTGCTCATCTCGCGAAGGACCCTGCCACAAATTGACATGGTTTAGGGGCCTGCATGGGGGGTGTGCATTGACTTCTACTGAGGTGTTCTGTTATAAATCCCGTCAGCTTACGTTTAGAGGTAGCATCCCCAACCTCCGCCAGTCATCGTCTGCATGATCGGAGCGTGAGCTGTTCAAGAGTTTAGCGGTCTGGACAAGGCCCAGCCCAGGATCAGCTGCAGTCCGAGCCCGTCGGCGTTTTTTTGGTCATCTGCACGGGAGGCGACAGGCCCTGGGTCGGCTTAGTCCTGAAACTTCAAACTCCAGGGGGCCACCAAAGTCGAACTGCTGCGACGCGGCCGAGTCCGATACCCCACGCGAAACGTAGGGCCGTGCAGCTCCAGCGCTGCAGCCTGGACCAGAACGCACTTGCCACCGCCTAAGAGCTAGAATGTTGAACGGTTATGAACAGAGGAAACATGCAGCCGAAGAGGAGTCTGCGCAAGCAAAGGTGCGACGGAGCCATCGTATTTCTGAACAACCCAAAGAGTGTTACACCAGCTCACAACCCCCAACCCAAATTAAAGCTCCACCCAAGGACTGGCCGCTTTCTCTCCATGCTTCTCTCCCGACGATCTGACGGCTGCCGAAAGTGCGGCCGGGAGCCGGAGAGGAAGTGCAGCTCGCCGGAGTGGAACCGGGGCAAGTCCGGGCAAGACGATCTGGGAGCTCTACGAGACTCGGAGTTGCAGGGTTCAGGGTAGAGGAGCGTTGGTGCTGAGTTTCAGGCTTGGGGTGTGATTCCTTGCGCGGAGTGAACTAACAACTCATCGGGCTCGTGATCGAATTTGGGAGTTTGAGTTCGTCCGTCTTTGTGGGAAGCTCCGGAATGCCTCTCCGCGAGCATTGCTACCTGCCGCTCTGTCTTGGGTTCCAGCACTTTGAGGGCTTACGTTCCAGAGACACCTCCCATTGAGGAGAGAACAAGAGAATGCGGGCATAGCCGTCAAAGACACCAAGGTTCAGCTTGCAGGGGTTTGGTTGAACTGTTTATGGTTCGGGACTGAGGTTTCTTGCTTTCAGGCTGAAGCTTCTATTTCAAAGTCAAGGGTCTTCTCAAACGAAAATGGCTTGTTTGGGCGAAGAACCTTCCATCAAGAAGGCGTAGCTTCCCCAATCGCCCCCATGTGCACGAATCCTAGTATGCTCTCGTATCAATTCTATCCAAATCCTAACGACGTCGATCCTTACAGGCCTGTGAACCTCTAAGACTTCAACGCCCCATCAACGAGACTCTACACGCAGAGGTTTGCTCGCGCAGCAGAGTGCAAAATGTTCGCTCGCAGCTGCAGCTGAGGCCGGCTGCCTGGCAGGGGTGCAGAATCAGGGCGTAGCATTTCGATGTCTCGGTCTTCGGTCTGCGGTTTCGATCTTGAGAGGGCCTTAGAGCATCGGGGAAATTTGGGGGGAGGCTTTCACCATGTAAGGAGGTTTGAGGTTTGGGTGTTAGGGCTTGTGGAGCAGCTGTTTTGTTGTGACCTCAGCCTGAGTTGGAAGCTGACATGTCCTATTGGACCGTTCAGTTTTACATCCGGAATGTGGGTGCAAAATCCTGACAAAGCCGCTTTCTGTTCAAGAGTCAAGAGCCTAACAGGACAGCTTGCTGGTTCCTGTAGGTGTTGCAGGCTTGAAAATTGGAATGGCTAGGTTCACGCAGTCGCAACAGGATTACAAACACACCACCGGAGAGTTGCATGCGCCCAAAGCGAAAGGCAGAAACCCTGAAAGCTTTGCACTTAGTGACCGTCTGCTACAGCCTTGGTTTGGCTCGTGTCTAGCCGGTGCGTGCTTTCCTCGCGAATCAGATGGAATGATCGCATTACGCAGCCATGTTGTGCTGCTAAAGGTACTGCATGTGAGAAGGCAAACAGGCAAGCTTGCTGGCACCGGCCTTCTGGGTCAGAGGCAGCAAGACCCTGGTAGGCGCAGAAAGGTTCAACGAAGACGTGCGCTGCAGTTTCTGCGCGGAAGCATGTGATACCTTGAAGGAAGTGCAGATGAAAAACAAGCAGCTTCGTGTACAGCTTATCAAGTCTTCTTGGCCTATTCTGAATTTCTTCTCGGCGAATGGGCAAACCTACAGCCTGCCAATGCGAGCCGCGAGCCGGGACCTGCCTCATCTGCCATCTGAGCCCATGCTGGCCTACTTGGCCGGCTTCTTTGATGGAGATGGCTGCGTTTCTTGTGCGACAGGGTTGTCGGGGTGCTATTTGTCAGTGGCGCAGTCCTTCGACCAGGCCGAAGTCCTCATGCTCTTTTATGAGACGTTTGGGGGGAGCATCACGCTGCAGCGTGGTGGCATGGGCCTGCAGAAACCTACTCTTCGTTGGATGGCATGTGGCCAGTCTGCCCGAAACGCTGCTCAGCTCTTGGCCCGACGAAGCATCACCAAACGGAAGCAGCTCCTGCTGGCGGTCGAGTGGCCCGATGAAGAGTCGTGCAGAGAGGAGTGCAAGGCCGAGCTGCGTGCCCTGAAGGAGTACGACTCGGCGGTTGCTGGTCCGTGTAGCTGGGAGTATTGTGCTGGTTTCTTTGATGCAGAGGGCTGCATCCAGCAGCAGCTCGGAGCAGCCTCACTGGTCTTGCGGATTGCGCAAAAGCATCCACGGGTCCTGGAGTGCCTTCGCGAGCTTTTGGCGGGAAGCTTAGGCAAAGATGCGGCACTCGCAAAGGTGGGAGGGCCTGCACATGTGCTTAGGGTTTACGGTCTGACCTCCTGCAAGCAGATACTGCAGCACCTCTTGGCTGCTGGACTGTTGCGCAAAGCAGAACAAGCGAAGCTGGTTTTGGGCTTGACACCGGAGACTGCGGCCCAAGTTGATGCTGAGCTGGGGCGCTTCACTGGGAACCAAATGTTTGGGAAGAAGCTGGGCGCTGTTGGGCAAGAGAGGGCCAGGAAGATCAGTGTGACTCAAGCACAGGCTGCTCGCTTTGGAAAGCTCGGGCGGTTGGCAGAAGCTGCAGCCAAGCTGAACGAGATTGAAGTGCTCAAGGCGGAGCACGAGCTGCTCAAAGCCTGCCGCGAAAACCAGCAGTTGGTGGAATATATGCGCAAAGTGCAGAGTTTGCACTCCAATTCGTGGGAAGGCCCGATTGCCCACGGCATGTGAGCCGAAGTGACAGCACCACAGTCAGACGAAACGTGTCGCAAGGTGCTTTAAATCTATACTCGGCGTAGAGGCCAAAGGTTCAGTCTTCAAGAAGGGCCACCCGGCAAGAACATGCATCGCCTCAGTGGGAGTCCGGAGGTCAGAACCTGTAGACCCTTGCTTTTCTCCCTCGTGCCCCCTCATGCCGCGTGGTCACCTTCAACTCTAAGGGCACCGTTACGGCATCGGCCCCGCGCTGAGCCTCTGACCTGGACCCGAAACCTCAGCCCTGAGCTCCAAAGAGTGAACTTTCAAAACACATTCTTGAGGGGAGGTCTGCTACTTTTGTACAAGACCTGCACAGATCAAATCTGTGTAGATACAAATAGGTATTCAGTCAGATGATTAGGTTCATTCTGCCTTGCCACAATGTAACGACAAAGTACAAACTAGTTTCCTGGTTGTCGCTCCGTTTGTGAGACCTGAAACCCTGCTGGCCTTCCGAAGGCATCCAGTCGCTTGTTCTTCGCTCCGCACCGGCAGCACTGCTTTGGCCTTGCGCCGGTATCCGGGCTTCATGCTTCGGTTTCTTTCCTGGGCGGCAGGGGGTATGCCGCAGAGGCCTTCGATTCTGAACTGTGTCTCAGTTGCGGTGGAAGGTTCCAGGGTCGCACGTGAGAGAGGCTGTTTCAGGGCTTTGAGCTCGGGTGAACATGTCAGACCGGAGCGAGCAGCTGCCAACCCGCGAATCATAGCTACATTCTGAAGACAAAAAGCCTGTGCAGCCCGAAAGCCAACCAAGACAACCTGCCTCTAAATTTGCGGCCCTTCTGACAAAGGTCCTATCTATAGATACACATTTAAGTCATGTGCAGAGGATCCTTCGGCTGGGCAGTTTAAAGGTTCGATTGCGGGATTTGGGCCTTTGGACATAGACTACACAGCGCTTCCATTACCGCAGTGCTCTATTGAACACAGGTCAACATGCTGCTGAGGCTTCTTTGGCAGCGCCCATTTTTCGACGGCTAGCCCGCAAAGGTTGAACCCTCACGCCACCATGTGTGAATCTCCAAGAACCTTAAAGGCTTCAAGCTGGAGGCTCCAAAACCTAAAGCTCAAACTTCCCACTTGGCTACAACAGTCCTTAACACTATGCTCACAGGCCTGGAGATCCTTCGCCTTCTCCTCTGAACCTCGTCATTCTGAACCTTGAGAGCCCCCTCAAATCCTGAGCCGATTGGGGTCCAGGAACCCCTTGTAAACACGTGTCGAACGAGCATCTGCCTGCGAAAACGAATCTGAACAAGGTTTGCCACGGAAGCAAACGCTGAGTTGGGTCCGCGTAGCGCCGGCCACCCGTGCCGCCTTCAAGGGTGCCGTAGGTCAAGGCGGAGGTAGCAGGTGGCCCTGCAGCTCATGTACATATAGACTTGTGATTCTAAGCGAGATTAGGGTTCGATTTTCGGATCAGTCATGTTGAGGCTATTTACCATAAGTGCAACACCTGAAGCCTGAACCTACCGGCCTTGACACAAGCTGCCACTGACCCGCACAGCCTTCGGAAAAGGGTGCTCGCTCGCGTCGGGATCAGGTCTGCGGCGGTTGAAAACTGCCACTGGGACTCTAGAGAAGGACTTTGCCGGACTTTGCGGGTGTAGGAGTCCTTGGTTTTAGGATGCGTTTAATGTTTGCACGTTTCGTTTTGCGGATTCAGGGTCTTTGAACCCCTAACCGGGAAGGTTCGGTCTGCAAAGGTCTAGCCCTCAGCTCGACCTGACGTCAAAGCCTCTAAGCCCTGGCCTGACCTAAAGTCTGAACCTTACCTGTAAGCCACCCGAAACACAAGACAATGAAACCTCGAACCTATGGCTTGGCTTTTCAAGCTCTGACCGGGATAGGCTCCACAGATGTGGCATTCAGAGAAACTGATACTGTTCTATAACATGCGAATAATTATAATATGCTGCAATTATACGATTGATATACTATAACATTCGGGGCGAATATATTTTCGCAGTTTCGCAGCCCCCCAAACCCCAAACCTCTCAGCCTAAGGCTCAGGGTTTAGGGTTTTCAATCCAAGCCTTAGGGCATCCTTAGGGCTCCGCAGCGAGGTCAGAGCCGAGACTCCCATCGTTGCCCGCATTGTGAGCCTAGACCCCCAGAAAAATCCCAGAATCGTCGTAGGTGCATCTCCTGCATCTTTTGGCTTCAGGGCATAGACCGTTGAGCCTGCATCGACTCATGGATTAAGTCTCGGCAATTTTTTTGGCTCCCAGCCAAAGCCCAAACCTTGATGAGACCAAGCGGAGCTCCAGGCTGGGGCGAGCTTCCACTTGCAGCGCATGCGAGAAGGAAAGTGTCATGGGCCGCTGGCCTTCTGCTGCTGCTGGTGGTCTGGACCAGTGGCTGCAGGAGCCTGGCACTGGCAGGGGTAGCAGGGCCTCGAGCTGGGAAGTGCTTCAGCTTAGCAGCAGGCGATTGCGATACATTGGAAGAAGTTCGGAGGAAGAACAAGCAGCTTCGTGTACAGTTGGGCAAGTCTCCTTGGCCTATTCTGAAATGTTTTTCGGCGAATGGACGAACCTACAGCCTGCCATTGCGAGCCGAGAGCAGGGACTTGCGGCGTCTGCCATCGGAGCCCGTGCTGGCTTTTATGGCTGGCTTCTTCGATGGGGATGGCTGCGTTTCATGTAAGTCAAACTTGTCGGGCTGTTTTTTACAGGTGCCTCAGTCCTTCGACCAGACCGAGATTCTGATGCTGTTTCATGAGATTTTCGGGGGAAGTATCACGCTTCACAGCAGCGGCCTGGGCCTGCGCAAACCTGCTCTTCGGTGGGTGGCGTGTGGCCAATCTGCCCGAAATGCAGCTCAGCTCTTGGCCCGGCACAGCATCACCAAACATAAGCAGCTGTTGTTGGCGGCCCAGTGGCCTGAGGCGAAATCCGACAGAAAAGACTGCAAGGCCGAGCTGCGTGCGCTGAAGGAGTACGACTCGGCCGTCGCTGGTACGTGCAGCTGGGAGTACTTCAGTGGCTTCTTTGATGCAGAGGGCTGCATCAAGCAGCCGAGTGGAGGAGCTTCTCTGGAGCTGCGGATTGGGCAAAAGCATCCACGGGTCCTGGAGTGCCTTCGCGATTTTCTGGCCCGAAGCTTAGGCAAAGATGCGACGCTTGCAAAGGCGGGACCGGGAGCGTCTGTACACTTGCTTTGGATTTGTGGTCTGACCTCCTGCAACCAGATAATGCAACACCTCTTGGCTGCTGGACTGCTGTGCAAGGCAGAACAAGCAAAGCTGGTGTTAGGTTTGACGACGGAGACTGCGGCCCAAGTTGATGCTGAGCTCGGGCGCTTGACTGGGAACCAGATGTTTGGGAAGAGGCTGGATGCTGCTGGCCGACAAAGAGCGAAGAAGATCGCAGGTGCACGAAGGCATCGTGCCGAAGCTCAAGCCAAGCTTGCCGAGGAGCACGAGCTCCTGAATGCTGTTCAGGAGAACCAGCAGTTGCTTCAGTACATAAGCAAAGTGCAAAGTTTGCACGACAATTCGTGGGAAGGCCCGCGCATGTGGAATGTGACCGAACCGCCGTGCAGGTTTCGAAGCATTATTCAAAAGACAGTTCCAGCGCTAAGACCCAGACCCCAAGATTTCAAGCCCTGCGGGTTTGGCAATCGCGGTGAGGATGCACCAAGCACCGCCGTACCGGAAAGAATGCCTAATCCAGGATCATCTAGACCTCGCCTCAAGGTAGACCTTGAAGTGAGCTGCAGAACCTCGAAGCTTAAACAAGAAGCCCTGACCTTTGGCACGCCCCAAGCAACGAATACTTATCGTGGTGGTGAGTTGCAAGCCAAGACACCTGAACCCTGAACCCCAACGCTTCAATCGCAGGCATCCGTCTGCGATTGAGCTTCGCGGAACCTGGCGCCTAAATCCAATGCGGAAGCATCCTACTACACCCTATAAATATTGAAGCCCCGCGCGGTGATCCTTCAACGCTGCACCTCAAGCCGACACCCTATTCGCCGTATTCCCGGAACCGCAAAGATCCCATGACCTAAGCCCCCAAAACCCTGTGCCTGATAGAGGGTTTAGGGTTTGGGGGTTTAATGATTAGGGTTTCGGGTTTAGGGTTTAATGATTAGGGTTTAGGGTTTAGGGTTTAGGGCCAACACCCCAAAACCCTCCAAAACCCGGCTACGGGAGTGGCAGGTCTGCTGGCGCCCTGGACGGAGGAAGCCCCCACATCACATGGCTTCAGGGGGGTTTTTGAATGTTTCGGTTGTGTTCTACATGCGTAGAGGATGGAGAGCTGCACGGTTTTTTGACAATCGAAATCGGTTGGATTTGCAGGCAGCCCAGGCCCTTCACAGCCCACAGTTCTGGGACCTGGGTTGCTTTCTCTCTCGTGGCTCAGAGACGCTGGTTTTTTGTCTCCGTCCCTCTGCAACTGCTCGCTCAAACATACGATCTAAACCGTGGTCATGAGAGTCTAAACCCGAAGCCTTGAGCGAGGCTTCAGGGTTGCTCCCGGAAAGCCTGGGGCCTAACATCCAAACTAAGCTGCCGCGCTTCAGGACCGCCGCAACGGCTCGAGCAGATGGCTGGGGGCTCGGTATTGGGTCCGTGAGGCTGCGCGACTGTTCAGGAGTGCAGGGGCACTTGTTTTGGACTCCTGAACCCTAAACCCACTAGTTTTCCTGGTTTTCTTATCACCGGTGTCGCAGGAGGTTTCGATCCGCTCCGAGGCCGTCTTTGTATGGCTGATTCAAGCTAGAGTCGAGAGGGTTCGTGAGTGTACTCGCCACTGCCTGGCCTGCATCCCAAAGCAAATTAGAGCGTATTGGGTTCCCAAGTCTCACTTTCTCAGGTAGTTCGCGTGACTGCTCGGTGCCTGGGGCTTCTGTGATGAGAGTTTGGGCGCTTACCTCTATCTATGGTGTAGGACCTAGCGAGTTTGCTCGGAGGTTGATAAGTATAGGGTTGTAAGTAGGGTTAAATGCACGTTTGTCCACGGTTCTGCATCGCACATGTCGCTGCAGCTATCGCAGCCAGAATCGTCCCAAGTCTTTGAATGAGCATGTTCCCTACAACGTTACCTGTAGCAAAAGTCTACAGAATTCGTTCCATGCCTTCGTAGAGGCGCGCTCGATTAAAAAAAGGAGGATGATGAAGGCGTTTGACAGCATCTGTTCGGAGCCGTGTTGCGAGCCGATTGTGTCCTAGGCAGGCAACAGCCAACTCGCACGGGCACGGATCCTCACATCCCAAATCTGCAAACCTGTGTTGTTTCAACTCTCATTGCCGTGTCGAGCTTGTTGTGCTGACCTTGTCTGTGACCTTGCTTCCCATCCGCCGCCGTTTCTGGGGCTTTGGGGATGCTTCCTCCTCCGAAGAATGCCCGAGAAGGCTCGTCTGATTTCTATCGCATCTCTCTTGCTAGCAGCAAGCTACCCAGTTCAATGGCTGCAACTATGTACGAATCAGCGATTTGGGGTTGGACCTTAGGGTGCAGTGTCTGGAGTTGGATTTGTCAGGATTTGAGGCGATTTCGCTTGTATCATGGTATGGAGGAGGCTTTTGAAGCCCAAAACCTAAAACCCTTGACTTTCGGATCCCCGCTGAACCCGTAAAAGCCAATGACCCTGATGCGAGGCATCGGCCCATGCCAATGCAGCATGGAGGATTGGCCACCACAGGAGCCCGGCTTGCAGGGTTTTGGAAAATTTTGTAGCTCTCAGAGGGCAATCAAAAGCCAGAGGACAGCCCAAGCGCGCCAAAGCTGCAACTGCAGAGCGCAGAATCCAAGTCCACCAGCTTTAGATAGGAACCTGATTAAGAAGCCAGCCGCCCCGGCGGTCTCAGCGAAGTCGGGTCTGGCAGGAAGGCTACCCTGCCTTTCAGAAGCATCCGGAATGGGAGGCCAGCCTTGAGGAAGGTGCTGTATTCGGTTTTGTTGAGAGTGTAATTTCAAGGCTTTTGGGGTTTAGGGCTCAAGATTTCGAGTTTAGGGGCTCGGGGTGTCGGGGTTGTTGGCGGGTTTTGGGTTTCGGCTGTAAGGGTCTCGATGCTAGCGCTGTAGGGTTTCACCTCCAACACTAGAGCCCCAACACCCATACACCAATGATCTGAACCCTAAAGCCCTCTAGAACACAGTTAAGAGAGCTGTCTGCAGGCCACTTCTCACCCCCCCCCCCTCCGCCCACTTTGGAGCCAGCTCCAAGCCGGCTTTCCCGGCTGGGCTCTCCTTGGTACCGGAGGTGGGTTTGAAGGATTTCGGGGCTTTAGGGTTTAGGGTCCCTGAACCCTAAACCCTAATCTTTAGGGTGGCTCCAGGTTTTATGGTCTTGCGTGCTTCAGAGCTTTGCTTTACACGTGGTCGTGGGGACCGGTGCTTTGGGTCTTGGAGGCGGTCTTCGCCTCCTGGGCTTTCAAGACGGTCTTAGGGTTTAAGGTTTAGGGGTTTNNTTTAGGGTTCGGGGTTTAGGGCTTCAACAGGGTAAAGCCTCTCCAAAACTCCGAAGCTCCGAGAGTTTGCTCCTTCAGCTCAGAGGGTCAGATCCCAAAGCCGAAGCTCCTAAACTCCCAAAGCCCCAACCCCAAACCCAAAACACCATAAACCCTGTAAGCCTCATAAACCCTATAAACCCCTACACGCCCCAAACCCGATGGGCCGATGGGGCCAAAACCCAAGTCAAGAGCTCCAGAGCCTGCTGGTAAGCTGGGCTCTCCATTGCATAGGGTCATAGGGGTCTTAATATTAGGAATGAAGGTAAACTCCTTAATTCAGGAAATAGACTATAATAGGGTCCGTTTAGGGGTACTATAAGGGTACTGTCATCATCCTGTTCTCCATTTTCAGGGTGTGCGGCTTTGTTTGGGGGGGTTTCATTTTGAAGGGCTTGGAGGCCTTAGGGTTTGGGATTGTAAGTGGTTTGGGGTAGGGGACCTCTTCGGAAACTTCAGGTTCTGTTTACCCCATGCCCGAAGCCAAGTGCAGGGCTCCGTGCCACAGAAGTTCGGAGCGCGAGGCACAGACTTGCACCAAGCAGGTGGTAGTCTTGACCTAGGTGTCCTAGGTGTCCTAGTACCGAAGTTGGTAGGATTCGACCGAGCTCTAAGCAATATTGCCAGCCACGAGAATCCTTCTTTGCTAGGGTTCACATCAAGACCATGCCTAACGGTAGTTTGTTGGTATGTTGAGGTATAGATTGAGGCAAGGTCTGGATTTCGGGCTCAGTGCTTTGAAAGGGTTTTAGGACTTCCGTTGTGAGGGCTTGTTGCAGCGGTCATGTTTTCAGAGGATTTGTTGTCAGTGGCTTTTATGGTTCCGAGTTTTAGGAAAAGGGCCGGGAGGGCTTTGCGGTTCCCGAGGTCGGATGGTTCAGAACAGAAGGGAACCCGCCTGTCGCCTTCTTTGACCCTCCGCATCCAATCTGGACATTTCCGAATGTTGTGCCAGCGCCTTATGCTCCAACCCCAAGGCCTATAAGGCTAGTCATGTATCAGAATAGGGTTTTGGGGGTTCCNNTACTATACCCGAAACCCTATTCTAACTACTAAGGCCCCTCTTTGATCCGATTGTCGGGCTGCATGGTTGCCTCGAGGCATCAAGGCCCTCGCCCCCAGAGCTCGAAATCTCGAGCCGCCCCTCGCAAGCGTCCAGACCAAAGATGAAACCGCCCGGAAGGCTCAAGCCCCACCCTTGACGGCCGAAATATTTGGATGCAGAGTTCGGGCCATACAAATACCCAAGATCTTCAACCAGAAGATCAAACTCGTATGCCGCAGCTTTGGCTTTGGGCTGACTGGGCGCTGTAGTTGTGCCTGGGCCCTTCCCAACCCCTCATCGCCTCGAGACCCCACTGAGCCTCCCGAGCCTCAACTTCCGACTAAGCCAGAAAGCCCATCTTCACCCACTGCCCTGAACGCTAAGCCCCAAGCCCTACACCCTAAACCCTGACCCTGCAGCCTAGACTACCAAGCCCTAAGCCTTTTTCCCGTTTCCATGCCGTCCTTGCGCAATGCGTCGGCGAAGCGTTGCCAACAGGTCCTGCACCGAGGCACTGAGGGCCGTGTCGCGGTCTAAGTCTAGGGCTCAGAATTTGAGGCCTGAGGGGGAAAGGACTTCAGGGTCCGCTGTCTTACAGTAGAGACATATCTAGGACCACCTTCAAAGCGCAGTCCTTCATGCTCCATGGGATGCAGAGACAGTTCATGTGCGTGCGCGCATCTGGGGGGAACCCTGACCAGACCCTCCACACCCAGAGGCCTCGCACTCCCCAGCCCTTGCGCCCTTACGCTGCAGTGTAAGGTCTGGGTTCTTCCTTGCGTCAGGTGCCAGGCTGCGGTAGTGGCCTTCATTATGCGACGGTGTCGGAGAGGGTGCAGAGGCTCCTTCCCGTGCTCTCTAATCTGGGAAGCCTCGTAGGAACTCGGAGTCGAATTCTCGGGCTTGCTGCCTGTGACATGAGGCCTTCGATTCAGGCTTCGGTATAGGCCCGCTCTAGTAATCTCCTCTGCGATGCCCGCAGAGTTACTTGGCTTATCGGAGAGTGAGCATACATAGGCCTGACGCCGAGGTAAGTTTAGGTAGACACGCACGCCAACACATAAGCAGCGATTTGCGCTCGTACCTGTGCCAATACGGATTGTTATATACGTATCTTTGCACTTGGGATAAACATCAAGAAAGGTGGAAGCATAGCTGCGGAGATTGCAAGAAACTCAGTGGCGGCCCACAACCTGCCCTGCTGTCGTCCGAGTGACCTTTCCGCTCAATTTCAAAAGTCTTACCTCAAGATCCTACTTGCCTATATTCATCGAGCCTAGTTTGCCGGATATCTGGGAAAGAGCAGAGCAGGCTTGAGAACTGGGCCTCCAGGTAGGGTTCAGGGTTCAGGGGCTGAGGGCTTGGGGCCTGGGGTTCAGTGTGACACCCGCTGACCGCCCGAACCCAAAATGGAAAATGCCCAAACCGCAAACTCCCCCGAATCGCCAAGCCCAACGCGGAATCCCCAAGCTCCGAAACCTTCCACAAAGAGGACCCTCCAAACCTCGACCCTAAGCCCTACAAAGCCGAAAAAAAGGCCAGGAATTCAGAGCCTCGCAAGCAGGTGGCCTGGCCGACGGAGAGGGGCCGACGGCACCGAGAGCCTACGTGCCTTGGCTTTGGTCTAGGATTTGGGGTTTAGAGGCGCTTGATGGCGCTTGATTGTTCCCGGCTTGAGGGTTTTGTAGGGTTTCGGGGAATCTCTAAACCGACGCCCGCAATCCCTAAGCCCTCAGCCCTTGTACAGCATGTTTAACCTGAGAGCCAAGCCCTAAACCTTATTTCCTCATGGAAACCCTAAACGCTAAACCTTATGCCCCATCTTGCAAACTTAACTGTGTGTCTTGAGGCCCCAATAACAGGCTCCTCCTGGTAAGGAATTCTGTCTGCTATGCAGGTGGAAAAGGGCCCTCAAAAAAATACCTTCTTCCCCTGGCTCCTCAAGACAGGCGGAGGCCCCGATGCGGGGACCCAGCCGCTGTCTCTCTTGGCGCAGCGGCTCGGCTCGCGCTTTTCATCAAGGGTTTCGGTGCCTTACTACTTAGTTTTTGTTAGTTTTAGGGTTTAGGGTTTAAGGTTTAGGGTCCATGTAGGGACTCGAGAAGCATTCGTGTGCGGTTTAGGGTCTAGGAGTTCAGGAGTTCTTGCCCCAGAGTTTCGGGGCTCAGGGTGTGTGAGTGTGTGGGTTGCGGACCCTTAGGGATTTCAGATTCCCGGTTGGTTGGGGTCTGGTCTCTACTCTCGAAGGTTTTCAGACAGGGGAAATACCTGTACTTATGCATATATGTACATATGACATTATGTATATACATATACACACATATATATATATATATATAGATATAGTTATACATATATGTATATACAACATATCCTACATCTTCAAGCTCTGACTCAGGAGGCTGCCTCCATCCTTACGCCTCCGCCATGGGCCTATGGGCCCCGGGTTGGCTTGCACCCGGGCCTTTGGGCCAGGCGATGAGTTTGCGACTTTGAGCGTAGGGTTTACCTTGGTTATTTAGGGTTTAGGGCTGCGGGTGTAGTTTAGGGTTTAGTCTAAGTTACATCAGGGTGCACTGTGTGTTTGGGGGGTCGTTTTTCTGGTTTTGAGAGTTGGAGTGGTTGAGCCTGTGAAGTGCAGTTGTAAAGCCGAAAAGCGCCTACAAGTGAAACGAATTTCTTCTACAAACGTCCTTCTTGCCGTGATGACAACTCTCGGCATTGCTTTGGCCCATGATCCTTCTTACGCATGTTTGACTGTTGAGTCCTGTATACCAGGACCCCTGAGGCACAGCTGAAGCTCGCACGAAACCCGGAATGTTTAATTAACCCCAAGCCACAATCCCTTGATCCCTTAATCCCCCTCATGTCAACTCTGAAGCCGCAATCCCGTAAAACCCCCTGCAGAAGCCATCTCTGGAACAACATGCACAGCCCCTCTGTGGAGCTCCATAAACAGCCTGCTGAATTCCTACACCCTCGAACTTCCAGAGCCATGTAGCCCTCAAGCCTTAGCCCTACACCGTAAACAACAGTTTTTTAGCCCGTACATCAAAACAGTATACGTACAATCCTCTGAAACCCTCAAAACAGCATTCCAAAAACTATTTTGTTTATCGCCGAAGCAAAACTTCATGTTTCACCACACTCGATAAAGTACCCCTTATAGTAGCCCTTCAAAGAACCCTAGAGCCCCAAAAACCCAAAACCCAAAGCCCTAAACCCTAAAACTCTGCACCCTACACCCCTAAGCCCCAAAACCCAAAAACCCTAAACCCCCAAAGCCCTAAACCCTAAACCCTAAACCCTAAACCCTAAACCCTAAACCCAAAGCCCTAAACCCTAACACCCCAAAAGCCCTATGCCCAGCTCTGAAGAGGCGAAGACATTGCCGTTGAGGGCAAGCTTGTCTGGTCCTCCGCGGAGGCAAGCCAATCCTCGGAGAAGGGCAAGGCCGGACAATTTAGGGTTTAGGCGGTTTAGGGTTTAGGCGGTTTAGGGTTTAGGCGGTTTAGGGTTTAGGCGGTTTAGGGTTTAGGGTTATGGTAAGAGCCAGGAAGAGATACTATAATCATGTGTGACTTAGGTGTGTTTTGGGGAGGTTGTGGTTGGGAAGCATAGGACAACGATATTCTCGGTTATCTGTTCATAGTTAGCGTGTGTCAGTGACAGGTGAAGTTGTACGAGTACATAAGGATGGGCGTTGACGGTGCCTTCTAGCAGCTTAGGGTTGTGGGACTCGAGTTTTTTTGTTTTTTTCCCGGCGTGTTTGGGCATTCAGTATTCAAGCTTATGAGTAACGAGTACTCTCATTTTGGTAGCGATCCGATTCCGTGGTTTTGTGATTGGAGCTTGGGTTCTGGGCTGCAGAATGCGTTGAAGTTTAACACGAGAGTCTCAGAAAAGGGACCCTGACATAGAGCCCTACACAGTACGTCGTTTGAGGTGCCACTACTTTATTGAAACCCTGATAAAACCTTTGTCAGCAAACCTCCTGATGGTTCAGAGAGGCCTTTGACCTGGAACGGCTTTTTCCAACGCAGCTGCGGCAGAGGTGCGGCGCGGAGGCCAGGACTAGGACCCAGCCAAAAACAACGCCCGAATTAAAAGGGTTTAGTTTCGGGTTTTTAGTAGCGAAATGGTAATGGTCGTTTTCATCGTCGCAATCATCATCCTAGTATGCGTCATGGTCATCTAGATTGTTCGTTGCTGTTAGACTTGATGGGCTTGTCACTGACATCATCAGAACGGGGTACTAAGCTGATGATGGTAATTGTCACCGTGATCAGCAGTGCTATTCTGATCAGTATTGCCATCGTCATTGCAACTATCCTTTTCATAGTTTTCTCTGCTGCTGCTATGCGTAAAAGATGTATTGTTCCCTTTTGCGCAGATACACCCTCAACTCTGAATGCCTGAGCCACAAGGTCCAGGTATCGCCTGAAGCCCGGGACCCTCAAGCCGAAAGTTACAACCCTTCAGAAGGGAGCCTCAATACTCAGGGAACCAGACTAAGCTTCGAGGTCGAGAACTTCCAAGTCCGTGCTCGTGCCCATGCCTTCTGTTTAGATTCTGATTTTCAGCCCTAAGCTCCACCTCTAAGCCCGAACTCCTACACCCCGAAAGCCCCAAGCCGAGTCCTGAGCCCTAAACGCATAAGGCCTCCATAGAAGCCTTCATGAGACCCTAAACCTAAACACTTTTAAAACCCTTCGAAGGCCTACCATAGAAACCCTTATGGAATCCTAGTAGAACCCTACCCTGTGCCTTACGGAGCACCGCTCTGCAGATGCCAGCGGCGCTCACGGCAGCACTGGCCCTGCTCTCACGCAGCGTCGTCTCGGAGCGCTGACTATGGGTTCCCCAGAGAGCCCAATACCCCTTAATTAAGGAATATACCTTAAATCATAATATTAAGGCCCCTACAACTTAAGGTCTATTCCTTATTTAAGTGGTATTGGGCTCTCTGGGTCCTCTAAGGGTTCTACAGGGTTTAGGGTTGTAAGGGTTTAGGGGGCCTTAGCACTTCGAACAGGGTTCTCTGTTGCGGGTTCCTTTACAGTTAAAAGGGTTATATGCGGGTGAGTATAAGGGTTTATATCAGTGCTTTTCATTTTGGGCTTGGGGTATGGGGTTTAGGGTTGGTTTGGGCATATGGTCGCGGCCTTAACAATTAGAATATTGTTTTGAGGCGTGTTATACTAGAAACACTATACCATCAATATTAGGAACCCCAAAACAGTCTTGGTAATTATATTCGCGCCCCTACATTACGGCATTTTCAGGGCTTTTCCTCTTGGGCTTGGGGCCTAGGTTTACATACAAAATCCTGGTTTAGGACTTCGGTTCAAGCCTCTCAAGTGCCTGATATAGGGCGGTCAGGAACAGACAACCCGAAGCCTTACAACTTAAAAGCCCGCGTTTCGGATCCCGCAGTGTAGTTGTTTGGCCTAGGGGTCCTAATTGGATCTCCGACAGACCCCATGGTCATACTGAAGATCCACAGCAACGGCTTTTCCGGTATTCCATGACACTTCTGAGCTGCAAAGCTCAAAATGGCAGCGAGGACGGCCTCTACGGCTGGTTTCAAGGCACCTGCTCCGGACCACAGCACTGGAAGCGACTAGCATCGAAGTTCAGAGGAAAACAAACCCTAAACCCGACACGCCAAGCACTAAAACCCTAAACCCCAAATGCCCTAAACCCTAAGCCCTCATCCCTAGCTCTTTTCAGAGTGCGGGCCGCCTTAGAACTCGGGGCGAAAACTCAAGCCCTGATCTTGGATACTTGTTAGTACACGAGGTTTTGTAGGTTTCGGCCCTCAGGGCAGTTGGGGGGCTGTGAGCTTTGAGGCTTCCGGTTTGTAGAAGGATCTAAAGTTCGTCTTGGTTGAGGAGGCTTCGGGGTAAAGCTTTACAGTTCTGCGAGGGACTTTGGGCGGGAAGCATAGGGGCCGACATAATTTTACCCAGACTGTTTTGGGGGTTCCTTTTTGTAATTATAGTACAAAGGGCCCCTGCATTACCCATTTTTGTAGTCAGGCTTGGAGTGTTTGCTCGATAGCTTCAGGGTTGTAGCGCCACAGGCCCTCAGCTCCAGAAGTTGGCATTTTCAGGGTTTCGGGTTTAGGGTTTAGGGTTTAGGGTTTAGGGTATTTCTCACGGTACTTTCGCATGGCCAGGCAAGCAGTGGTCAGGCACTGAAGACACTGAGGCATGATTTTTTCGAGCGACTTGTACTTCTCAAGGTCTGAGCAGAATCAATGTGGCTTCCGGTTCGTTTTGCATACCCCGAACCCTATTCTGATGATCCAGGCGCCCGTGCTAAACCCTTATATTACTTCTAGTAACCCTTTAAGGGAATCCTTTAAAGAAGGCTATCAAACCTTGGATACTGCCCCCACACAGTAACAATCGAATAACATTCTAAGATAGGTATATGTGGCCCTCAACAGTACCCTGATTATAGACGGTTACTGTCTGGGGGCAAAACCCGAATCAAACCCTATGTTCTATGATTGTTTTGCACTTAAAAAAAAGTTCTAAAAGCCTTATAAAACCCTATTCTAGAACCCTAGAACACTTTAGACATCACTTGAAAAAACCGTACAAACGCCCTATCCTAAGGCTGTATGCCCTGTGCCGAGGCAGCTGCCTGGGCCCCGCCTGGGCCTCCGGCGGCGCGCCGGGCAGGCGAAGCGGCTCCTGGAGGAGGCCCTGTGCGAAAAGGGGCCCTAGAGTTATACAAGGGTCCTTCTGAACGGTTCCTTTTGAGTTAGTGAGTGGGGTCCGCAAGAGAGTTGGAATATGAAGGGAAAAAGGGTAGAGTTCTACAACCACGTACCTCCGTGGCGGTTTTTATGGGGTTTCTAATCCTTCAGCCACCAGCCAGGCCTGAAACGCATAAAACTCCGAAAAGCCGAGGCCCACAAGGAGGGGTTCCTCAAGGTGCCGGTCTCTGTGACGGAGGAGGAGCGATCTCGGTGTGGGTTCAGAGGGCTGTTGGGAATGGTTTGAGCGGCAGAGTTTAAGTTGAGGGTTAAGGTTTCGGCATTTAAGGTTTCAGGTTCAGGGTAGAATCGAAATAGTGGCAACTCATCACCAAGATCATAGTAGTGATGGTGAAGGTGAGAAAGCTGCCGGGGTGGCTGCTACTATTCACCCTAAACCTGCAACCCAGAAGTATCCAAAACTCCAAAACCCTGAACCCCGAAGCCCCCTTGCCCTTATAGAAGCCCTCGTAAGAACCCTTACTAAGAAGCCGAGTAATGTAGGGGCCTTAATTAATAATTTTAGAATAGGGTTTTGGGGCCCATGATACTATATTCATGCTAAGCAACCCCCCAGAACCCTATTCTCATTCTCAAGGCCCCGATATTAGGACCTTCAGGGAGAGCCACAGCCAAAGCCGACCCCAGGAGCTGATTGACCTCGATCTCCGGCGTATCGGCGTGTCGTGCCTGAGCCGCGTTTCGAAGGAGCTTCCTGCTTTTGGGCTCAAGGGTTCAGGATTCTGTGGTTTTGGGGTTATAGTTCGGAAGTAGCAAGGTTGCGCTGAGGGTATATAATATTGGTTTTTGCTTCCCCTCCCGCGGTAGGTGAGGATTTGGCTTCCTTCTGCCGGGATAACTGCGAGCTCAAGAGTCCAGAACAGCGTTCCCGTGGTTCTTCGTCCAGTCCTTCTCGTTGCGGTTTTGGCCTGCTTAGTAGCTGGAGCTTGGTGTAAAATGGTACACATGCCCGACGAAGTCGAGGTGGATGGTTTGAGAGTTCCAGGCTTGACAGCTTGGGGTCTTTGTTCCAGGGGTAACTCAGCTTTCGGCCGTTCGTTGTTTGGCTGCTTGTTCTTGAAAAGCCCGACAGCTCACGCCTCTTCAGGTTGTAAGGAATGGGAACGGAGGGCTCTCCTGCTATGGTAGTCCTGAAACCCGGATATGGCAATGACGAAGCCTTGCGCCAGCTAATACAATCTTCATCAACATCTTCAGCTCCGGCTTGTCCATGTGATATGAAAGACAGGCTGACTAAGCAGGCATTAATCAGCACTTACTTTCAGTATAGTAATGCTGCAGTGGGGCAAGAAAACCCTGGCACAGGTGAACCTGATGAGAAAATAATGAAGACATGTGGATACTGTAGCATATCACATCACGTCATATCATAGCTGATCTGATCTTATATTGTATTATATCCGAAAATACTCTATCATGCTATGTTTTAGCTTCCTAAGGCTCGGGCAGCCCAGCTCGGTGCCCTTCACCCTCGCGCTGGTGCAGCTGGGCTGCCAGGGAGTTTCATGAGCTGTCTGCTGGCCTTGCGAGATTGCTTGTGTAAAGCCGTCCTCTTTGCTGTTGTTCAGGGGAGTCAACATAAACCCGTAGCCCTGAACCCTAAACTTGAGAATCGTAGCACCCAGGCCCTAATTATTAATCTGCTTGCATAGCCGAGAGGGGTCCTGGCTCCGTTCCGGCCCAGGAATCCCGAACCCTCAACCCTAAAACCCTGAAGACCCTAAAGCCCTCAACCCCTAAAGCTCTAAACCCCTAACCCTAGACCCGACCCTAAAACCCTAAAACCCTCAACCCTAGAACCCTAAAACCCTAAAACCCTAAAACCCTAAGCCTCCCGGCTTCCTTCGTTCCTCCCCAGGAATCACTCCTGCAATCCCAATGTCGGGGAGCCCAGCTCTGCTGCGAAGCATGCGACCCCCGAAGTTGCCCAGGGTTTTAGGGCCTTGTAAGGATTTTAGGGCCTTGTAAGGGTTTTCGGGGCTTTAGGGGTTTAGGGGTTTTCGGGGTTTTAGGGTTAAGGGTTTGTGGGTTTAGGGGTAGAAGCTTGCACAATTAAATTGGTCATACCATTCCAGAGGGATCTTAATGATTAAGGCTTCTATCTTAGTGCTGCCACCCTGAACTTTTCAATGCTTGGGACTGCTTAAAAGGGATGCTCTTACTGATCTAGCAAAAGAGTCTGCTTCTTACTTACTCAAAGGAGTAGGGTTGAGGGCCTAAGGGCCTGGACCGTGAGCTTTTAAGCAGAAGCGACTCAGAACCGACCTGGCAGACTGTGAGTTGATTGTAGTAGGTTGCAGATTTGGGATTCAGGGTGCAGTCAGTCGGGACCCGCAGGCGCGTGAGTGAGAGACTGCGAGTTTCAGATTTTCGATGCGGCCTTGTTCTATGCAAGATCTCAGCATAAGTTTTTGTGAGAGCCAGATCCTGATCTTTTCCGGTTTCTGGTCCAGGGTGGTTATTGCCCGGCGTACCCCGAAGGAAGCCCCTACAAGATCTCAGTAGCTGTTGTATAACACGAGAGTCTTCACACCAACTCTGGAAGATAGAACTATGTTATCATGCACAACGCCTCCAAGATCTCAGAGTTGTTCCAAACACTGCCTCCCGTGCTCCCTGTTCAAAGAGGGGTTAAGTTACCTTAAGCCGAAGCCGGGATCCGCCCCCGCCCTCTCGGTATGGCAGTATGAATCCCTACCAGGCCTCCTCAGACCTTTTGAGCACCCCGGCCCCTCCACTGAAAGCCCCCCATCTGTCGGGCTCCCAGGCGAAGCTGATCTGCAAGGGGCCGCAGCTCGTCCTCGTAAGCCTACGCAACATCTGCCAAGGGGAGGACGCTGTCATAGGGTTCAGTGCCTATAGTTTTGAGCTCAAGGGCTACGCTGACTCATGTGCACGTAGGTATGCATCCAAATATGTAAGTATGTAGCCCAAACGCAGGTGGGCGCTCTCGTGAACTAGGCTGAAGGCTTCGGGATGAAGGCTTCTTAGCCCTAAGCCCTAAACTCTAAGCCCTTAGCCCTAA